>JAOEGT010039151.1:0-23375 GCA_025447795.1 Speoplatyrhinus poulsoni | reverse complement strand
AATGTAACCAATTACTTTTAATACCCAGTAATAAGTAAAGTAATATTATTACTTTTAGAATGAGTAATAAGTAACTAGTTACTTATTACAACTCCTGTGTAACTTGCCCAGCACTGGTCATCAGTCAATGCATATAAAATAGGGCAACTGTATTTGCTCATTTTAATATATGTAATGGAGTTAGGGAGTCTCCCTTTCAGTTTAATATTTACATGGACAATCTAAGTGGTTAAAAGGCTGTGGAACAGGTTGTATGGTTGGTAACACTATCATAAACCACCTGATGTATGCAGATGATTGGTGATTTGGTGATTTTAACTATAACAAAGCAAAAAAATACTATAATAACTTTTTTGTAGAAAAAAGACCATGGAAAATGCTGGCATTTTAGCTTCAAGTACGCTCTGCGTTCAGCCCTCTGTGTATCTGTTTTCTTAGTTTTTTTTTTTCCAACGTGAGCCTTCCGGTTATATTGGTTGGGATTCAACATGCCCCGATCACGTGAATACTCTTGAAGCGCTTGAAAATGTGTCTCGTCTTAGCTGCAATTGGAGATTTAGAGAATCATTGCATTAAAAAGTAACAGCGGCAGAAAAACTCACAATGATAACTAAACTTTGCAACTGATCTGCGGTTCACGTGCGTGCTGAACCGTGGGGGGTGATCTGAACGTATCACGGACTAACTACAATCTGTTTCACCACTACTTATTTATGTAGTGTCTGGTCCTTTATATTACTGGCATGAAACTCTCCCAGAAATATGTATGAAGTTTTGAAATGTAGTAAGATGTAAATAGTTAGATGCAACAATTTTGCCTCTGTATCATTTTCAGCTTCATCATTTTGTTTATCTGTAACACATGTAGACTTAAAAGTTAAGTAACTTAGTCATAAAAAGCAAATGTTCAAAACTCAATCAGTCCATATTTGGTCAATTTTGAATCATGGGTGCCATTTTATGCCTTTCAAGGTCTTCCATCTGCAAATAAAAATAGCACCAATACTCACTCCGTCTCTGTGCTGCATGTGATGACCAATGTTCAACCAATGATATACATTCAACAGAAGGCTAGAAAGCTAAAGTGACTTTCTCCAAACCAGTCCCATGCAGAGGACTGAGTTTTGGAAATGTGCTCCTCAATTGCATTAGAATTGACACTACATCACATATTCTACAATCATATACAGTACATGTTAGAGAAAACCATGTCAGTGTCGTCATAGAAACACATGCTCTTAAATCTCAATAAGCCAGCCTTTTGTGAGCAACCACAACTTGCACTTTAACAGAACACTTATCCGCGTGATCAAGGTATTATTGGTCTAAGAGATGGTGTGTGCGTTAGTACTCTCCTTGTGATAGATGTATTCCTGCCTCAGTCCCTGCCTGACCCTGAACAAGCAGGTATAAAAATGGATGCATGGATAGATTTCAAGATTATTCAGTGCTGCATCGACCATTCGTAATATTATGCTCTGGAGGAAGAGAACCAGACATTTGGTAACAATACAAGTTGGCACCAAACCATACTTCTTTCATGTACTGAAATGTTGTTTTGAATCTGATAACACCATGCACAGTCTATCCAAAAAGCTATGTCCAATAGAGAATACATAATAAATCAGTCCAAACTTTACCACATCTGTCCAGATCCACTGCCAAATAGGGGTGGGGATAGAAGAAAAAAAGGATATCTTGATATTTTTAGATGCTTTAACAAAATTAATATCATTACAATACTTGACCAAAAGTAGATGTTAAAAGTAGTGTTAATTATTGATATTTGATAAACGTGATGTGGTATTCTGCAAATCTGTCAACCGTGTGTTTCCCTTTAAGTGGATGTTGCTGAAAGATGAGATGCAATTAAGGCAATTGTTATTTATTTAATTTAATGTTAAATAAATAATTATTTACGCAGAGTAGTCACATGCTCGTGTCCTGATCACATAGTGTTTGAAGGGAAGAAATACATTTTTCCTTAGCCCAATTTATTAAACTTCAAACAAAAAAATCTAATTGACTTTTAATAAATGATTGACTATCTTTGAAATGATAAATGATTGACTATCTATGAATTTTAAGTAGTAGTTAATAAATTACTATAAGCAGGTCAGGCAGTAAACTACTTATACTGTATAATATTTTATGCCCATTCACCCCTACTCACTGTGTTTCCTTACCTTTCCTCCTAACCCCTATGCGTAGGCCTGGTCTGGTGGTCTAGTCTTATTGATTTGTAATAACGGCATCCACGTCGGCAAATGTAGTCGGTAAAAATGGTTCCACTTCGTCTATCAGTAGCTACTTAGTTAGTTAGTTACTTAGTTTATAACCTACACAATGAAATAGGACTGTTCTGAAGTGGTGTGCTCATATAATTCGCTCAAAAGATGGACAGGGATTGTCGTTAGCTAGTGAACAACCATATCACGATAGACACTGTAGTAGGGGTGCACGATATTGATAAAATGTGATATTGCGATATTGATAATGAAAATGGCAATATCGGTATTAATTTTGATATTTTTAAACTTAAGTTAAAAACACAAAGGTTATGGGAAAATGTCTCAGAAAATATTCATAACATATCAAAACAACACATTTCTTAATGTCATATTGGACTGGTACAACAACAGTCCAAGCTACCGAGGAGGCATTATTTTGGCCAATAATGTTTATTCTTCGATCTCTATTGTGTCATTAGCTTCCTCAGCCACAAATTTTACTTTTCTGTCTAAATCAAACACATCTAAGCCAAACAGCCAATGGACGCATATCTCCACAAAATAAACGGAATATTGCATCCTTCCAGCAACATTTTCGATATGATATTGCGCAATGTGATATTGCGATAATGATACTGAGTCGATATATTGTGCACCCCTACACCGTAGGCTACAGCAAAGTGAGTGAGCACGAGCAGTAAACTATAAAGTTGTTTCCTTTTGCTGTTCTTAGCATTACATTAGCATAATGCATTGTTGCATTGCCAGATCTATGTAGACATTGAGACAGTGTGATACAGCCAAGGCGTGAGTGTATTTTACATCTGCGTGTGTGTGTGTGTGTGTGTGTTTGTGTGTGTGTGTGTGTGTGTGTGTGTGTGTTTGAGAGAGAGAGGGGAAGAAGAGAAGTAAGCTGATTCTTATCACAGCAGTTCAGCAAGCCCCGGAAACAGTGTATTACGCAGTGTTTCACTAGATATTGATAACTTTGTCTGAACGCTGCTTTGACACATTTTCACTCCTTTTTTATTTATTTATTTGTTAAATCACGATGCCTGCAACACATCGTGATGCCTGTTAGCCATCGGCGATGGACAATGGCATCGTATATCGGCCCAACCCTAAGTGCTACTGCATGTTGGACGTGAATCCGCAAACCGTAATCCCAAACTCTATTGGTATTCCAACACATGGTCTGCTGGTGAAGAGCAGTGGTGATAGAATAAGTTACTAATAGTGGCTCGACTAATTTGGCAATGTACAGTATTGTCTGTTGGCTGCATTGTCATTTACATTATGCAACTACATACTGTTTCTATCATATATTGTCATACTGTGGAGACAAGAAACCTCTATAGTAATCAAAACGTTCACATAGGCCTATGCTGCAATTAAAATATTTTAATAGTATATCCTGAAATTAGAAAAGGCCTAAGCCACAAAGCTATAAAGGCCCAGACATGCCAAAACATAATACCTTGATATATACGTGAAACCGTTTTTTATGTCTTAAAAAACGACCATGATGCATTTTTGCCCATACACTCGGCACTACTCTGTAGCACTTCTAGCATCAAACAATATGCATTATGGCTGATGTTTAAGATGTGCGACCGGTATGGTGGTATGTAGGAAATTCACACCCTGCTGGAAATTAAAGCCGTATACCAGATGAAATGGTATACCGCCCAGCACAACTTTAAACTATGGCCAATAGTGCGCTGATGCGGATATTTGCAGAGTGCTGGAGGCATGCTAAAGTAGGCTGGCTTGGAAAGTCAAGCTGGTGACTAAACTCTGCTTTGAAAAGCAATAAGAGGAACAAGTCAAATTTGCCTCTACGAAGAGACAACAAAAAGCCCTAATTACTGCAAAACCACGTAGCACCTTCTTTATTGCATATGTGTTTCTCTGTATGTGTGTGTGAGAGAGAGAGGAGAGAGAGGAGAGAGTGTGTGTGTGTGTGTGTGTGTGTGTGTGTGTGTGTGTGTGTCCTGGTGTAAAATGCCATCCTACCCACTTGGGACTTCAGAAGGATAGAAAAGTAGATCGAACAAACAGAAAAACTGTTGATGTGGACACTATATCAAAAATCGCAGTGGGAGTGTTCGTGTTTGTGTGTGTGCACATTTGTGTCTGTGTGAGTGTGTGTGTGAGCAAGTTCTGTGTTGTTTAAATCGCTGTGGGACTCTTTAGTGTTTTGGTCAGACAGCATCATACATCATGGTGGTTTTTATAACCCAAAGAGCTGTCTGAGAAAAGGGCAAGAAGATAGGAAAGGAGACAACACAAGAGGAGACAAGAGGAGGGAAGGAAGGACATTGGCGATGCAACTGGGCTTGTGCCTGCTGTCTTACATTGTACATTGCACCTGTCAATTATTTCTTGATAGTCTCTCATGACACTCACTGAAAAACAGTGTATTTTAGCTGCCTGCTGAGGCAAGGCCAACTCATGTTCTCTGTAAATACAAATACACACTATAGGCCTACACGTGAAACGTGTTATACACATTAGGAAATGATAGACACAAAAATGCTTTGCTGGTTCGTGACCTGACTTCTTGTCTGATTTTGCTATTTTGTTTTTAGTAACTATTATTTTATTTATTCATATTTTGCTCTATACATCAATTGTTTTTGTTTATTTGTGTTATTTGTGATGGACATATCACTGCACAATATGGCCAAAATGTATATCACAATATATGTATTAATTCTGGTCGATACAATATAAAAATACATCAATATTAACAATGCAAAAGCTTCAGAAAAGCTGCTAAGGATGGCCACAATGGATGTATATAGTTACAAACGTATGAACCATTAATGTGTTAAGTCTATGAACCTCCCTACTATAAAAGTATACAATATTTTATGAACAGAAGCCCTGGGGTTTAAGTTGGTTAGCCTTAACTCTAAGGCACAAATACATTAATTTTCACCTTTATTTATATTTAGCCTACATACAAACAAGAAATGTGAAATCACTATCAGATAACAATAAATCTTTCAACGTTGCCAGTGCTGTATTTGTGTGACTTTTGCTTTTATGAGGAATATATTTCTGTCCGTCAGTAGGTGTCAGTATAGCAGTAACTGGCGCTGAACAAGTGACTGGCGCTGTAATCCCATGAAATTTAAAGTAGCCCAGTTGCACGGAAGACCTGACTGTGATTACGGAGGAAGCCGACATTAAAACATAATATTAAGCCTCTCTGTCACATTTGCTGTTAGGTGAAAGTTAATAAAACTGTTTGGTACGCTTAGCCCACAACTGCCGAGCATAGCAGCGTTCATGTAGTGGACGTCATCGCACACGTGACGTTGCCAGTTCTAGTGTTCTATTCTTTATGCTTGTCTTACATACAATGAATGGCTGTGCCCTGAACGTCAGTCGGTGACAAATGCTTGTAATGTATCTCGAAAAAATTTGTTAAAAATCATAATCAAAAGTTTTGCGATATACGTATACTGATATTGAATTATTGTCCAGCCCTATGGACATGTTGGGTGTTTCTGGTTCTCTAATGCTCAGAGTAATCTATTGTTTCATTTGAAATGTGCAGCCTATGTAAAGGCACTGAATTCATTGCTTGGGAGATGGATGGAGGATAATAGTCAAAAACACACGTCACACAGTCAATTGATTGCGTATGTTGAGCACATACATGTATGAATATCCCAAAAGAGACATGTCTTCTTACAGTACAAGTCTGTTATATTCCTATCAAGGGTATCTTCTGAATTTGTCTAAATAGTGGTTAAGGTTTTTGAGGTACACTTAAATGATGCTCAACATTTATGAAAACATAACTATGTTGTATATGGCTGTGGGGAGAATTGGATTTCTAGCGTGAGAGGGCCAGCTGAGGTTTCTTTTTTAAAGATGATGACATCAACGCACGTCCACTGTTAACATTACAATCAATATTGACTGCTTGAGAAGGTTAGTCAGGCAACCTTGTCTTGTCTTATCAGAAATGAAGTGTATAACTTCATTAAAAGAAGAACAGACAACAGCACTGAAGCTTCATCTCCATGGATAATACAATATGTATTTGATAGGCTATCGACTGCTTATTGGAAATTTTGATCTAGAAAATGTGGCTGACAGAGAATAACTTTGTTATACTTGTGTTGCCAGTTAATAAACATTGTAATATTTAAAACAGTGATTAGTTTTGTAATTCTGTATAGTGAATCAACATAATAGTTGAAATTAAATAAAATATATATTTAATATTTTACATGTTTTGTATACAGACTTTATAGCAACAACACACAACACAACATTGATGAATAATGCATTTTTTTGCACGTTTTGGTTACGTGTTCTGATCGGATGAGATGACGGTTATGGCAGTCCAATCGCATACAAGGAAGATTTAATAAAATATATTAGCACCATCTTTATGAACAAATGCTTTGAATGTCCAGACTGACACACGTCTGTAACTCGCGGCAAAATCAAACAGGAGCTTGAGATATCAAGATGACTTTATGAGGCATGCATACTGAACCATATGTATGGAAGACACGTTTGTTAATTACTGTAATATCAGCACAGCTCATTTTATAGGGGCAATAATCTGACATCAGCTCCATTTATCAATACCCACTCTCTTCTATTTGTTCCCTGCTTTTCCATTTTCCTCAAGGAGAGTTGGATATGTACAAATATGAGTGACTGAATGAGAGAGAGAGAGAGATAGAGAGAGAGAGGACACCTGTTGCTCAAAAAATGCAGTCGCCATAACAACGCTGGGAAGAAAATAATGTGCTTGTGAAGCTAAAATGGTAGCATGTCTGGAGAAAAAAGGCAACCTTGCATGCTGTCCTTCTTCTACGTCTCAATTCCTTTTAATCTGGGCATGAACACATCCACCAGTCAGTAGCTTAGCTGGATGAAGGATGGCGTTAGGAAAATAGATGTGATGAGCAGAAATTAATTGAATATTCAAAAGGAATTGAGAACAGAATATGTTACCGCCAGTTAAAGGAAGGAAATAAACGTAGGATAATGCTGGATCTTACAGGCGGACAATCGCCCATCTGTAGCGTGCTGTTTCTAGATCAGCCTTGAAACACGTTCCAGTTAAATGAACAACACTTGGACAAACTTGCACTTGGCTCAGACTGAAGCCGGCAAGCTTCTTTTTCTGTTCCTGGCACAACTAAGCCAATGTATGTGTCAACGCTGGCCTTTTCCTGTTTTAATGGCTGATGAGTTGCCCTAAATTTGTATTAAAGTAGGGAGTCTTGATGCTCAAAATGCCAAGCTTCAGACAATTAATGTGAAATCCGATTGCCAGGGGATGCAGCTGTACTGAACTTTTAGTTTTATATGTGAATTGCAGTAACAACCACAGCAAATAACACACACAGGAACACACACACAAAGGAACACACACACAACTCTTTTTCCACTAACAACAATATTGGTAAATGACAAACGGCTGGTGAAATTATTTAGTATTTTTTAAAGGCAGATTTTAAATCCTTCTCACAATTCTCAATAGTTGAAATCATGACTGATTATGAGTGGTTACTTGATTATCAGTGGTTACTTACTACCTGCAGAGATAATAGGCCCATAACCAAATGGAATACTGTTCACTGATGAACCCTTGATTATTATAATCCCTAGAAATACGGAACTAGAATTCTGACTTAAGAACTCAATGATTTCTTACTATGCAAATTCACATAAACTAGCTTGTGCAGTTGCATGCTGCCTTTGCTAAAACGCTATTCCTACTGGATGTGAATTACCAACATCTAAAAATACAATATGCTCTTTATATAAAACACAATATGATTTTACTGCAATGATGCACATAACATTACAAGTGGATTTCAACCATTATTATGCAATATTAATTATGTGTGCCACTATGGTCTGGAATGTACAGTAGCAGAACCATGGGAGAGAGCAGTTGGCTTTATTGTATGATCTGAATCTGAAGTTAAAAATCTTGAATACATTTGACACAATAAATTACTCTCTGTAGGTTCATATGTATGGTATAAATATACCACCAAATGTGATGTGTTTTTATAATAGGCCTACTGCTTCTATTATTTGATAATACATGAAATACATTTGTCATAAAAATGTACAGTATGGATACAAATCCATATCCATCGCACACATCAAATCCATATTCCTCTTGGAAATGTGTGTATCACAGTGCAGCTCAATTGACTGTTTGCTCTTAAGCATGGTTATATACAATATGTACAACCTCTATCTGTCAGCTGTGACAATAGCAACAGATGCTACAAAGCTGCTAAATTGACATATATTTGCACTGCTCCGTGACTCTGCGACAGAGCACAGCACACATGCACATTTGCATTTTACACATTTCTGTTGAACTGTACTAGTTGACCCACAGAGTAAAGGGAAGAGGGCAAATGTGAGCAGTGGCAAATGTAAAACTATACAAAATATCCACGGGTGCCTGTATTTTTAATGCCTGTGTTCAATAATCGACTTGCTGGGACTTGCTGCTAACTCCCTAAGACCAAAAGCAGCTGATGAGAGCAAGCATCGGCTAAACGGCAGCCAGTTGTACTGCAGACCAAATACCATGCCTTGTGTCACACACACACACACACACGTACACACACACTTGTTAGACACACTGGCCTATTTGGCAGCCATATCTCATTGCCAGCCTATGCAATAGAGGACGTGTGTGTGTGTGTGTGTTCATACAGTATGTGCAGCCATACATCATTACCTGTGCAGGGGGAGCATTAGCAATGCAGAAGGCAGGCAAGAGATGAAGCATTGGGTTCAGGATCCGGGCCAAACAGCAACACTCAATACTGCAAAATAAATAAATAAATACCTGTTATTTCATGATGCTATTAAAAGTCACATTACGAGGCGCTCCACCGCCAATACATCGATTTTTAGAACCATCTCTAGCTTCACGTATACAGTATGCATATTGTAGGAGAAATGTTCAACTTGTTATATCCCATGAATCAATAGTATGTCAAGTGTAAGAAAGTAAAGCTGTCCGTTCCTGCTTTTATTTTTATTTGTCATGTCATTTTTTTAATTGGTTGGAAAACTGATTTTGCCCATTGGACTAGTCCTAGAGCTACAATATAATTTGAAATATCACTCTTACTATAAATAATCAAATACAATTGTTCAATGCTTCACTCAAGTTGTATAACTCCGAGCAATACATCCATACATAATGCACCAACCAGGTTGGAACAACTCCATGTTGCTCATGGAGCTCAACAATGGAGCAAAAGTTAACAGTAGGAAGTATACAGTATTTACATTATGAGAGACAGTGTAACATATCTATAGGGGAATTACAGTGTGTGTGTGTATGTGTGTGCCAGCGACGTACTATGTCCTTATTTAATCTAACACATCTACTGTAACAATCTAACAGATTGTGTCTAGAGAGATACAGACATCCACACACACACACACACAAACACGCACGCGCGAGCGTACACGCACACTTTTGCACACTTAAACAATTTTAAGACACACACATCATCACAAAAAGCAAATATAATTCATAGCCACAGACAACATTCTTAACTGTTGCATGGCCAACATTTTGTGCCGCGGTCGCATTCCAAACTTACAAATATTTCAAGTACATTGCTGTTGACTGCTGTCTGCTCTAGGCATACATGAAGGATAAAACACAGAGATGAAAGAAAACTTCTAGTCATGAAAGTAAAAAATGATATGTCACAAAAACTATCTGACAGAGAAAGGAGAGGAGAAACTAGGGCAAACATTGGTTTTGCTTTTCCATTTTACGGAGCTAAAGGTCTCATATTAGATGTTACAGTAGTCGGTGTACATGCAAGTTAGGGAGAAACAGGGTGGGATAAGGTTTGTAGTGGCTTGGTTATGACTTTATTTAAACAGTACTCTTCTTTAGTGGTTACAAATCGATGAAGGCAGCTATAAGTTAGGGCTAGACCAGAATATTTGACTATTCAAATATTCGTTGATGTGGAGGTATTACAGTTTTAATTCTGGGATTCTAATAATCTTTTATTTTTAGATTTTTGCATGAGTATTTGCCCTTGCAAAATACAAGCTAGAGTATGATACTTATGCAAGGTTACGTCTGCAGGCTAATATGAAAGCAGCAGTCCGTGCAGACAGAATCTAATATTGGGTTTTGGACTACATATTTGACTGAATTGGATTGTCAGAAGATTTTTTTTGACCATTATCAAATGGGGGATTAGGCACTGTTATTGTGGTCGCAGTGTTCATAGGTTACTACGGTAGTTGCCTCAAATTTTTAGTATGCTGGTCTGACAAAATCAGCACAAGAGCTGTTTGCTAGCTTTGCTAGTTAGTTTTGCTAGCAAAAAGTCCTGACTGCTTGCTTTGAACTATTAACAAGTTACTTGACTTTTATCTTGTGTCTGTGCCCCCCCCCATCCATATACTGTACAGTAGGTCAAGCAATTGTATGCCAATAATGAAGAGTGTCACCAAATAGTCTAATTTCACCAAATTGTGCTGGTAGATGGGATAAAACGTATTGTATATGCTAATGGAATAGCACAAATGTTTCTTGAAGCTAGCTCTAATGAGTTTCAATGGCCTGTAACATTATCAAATGTAAGTAGACAGCCCAGCAAATATCAGGAACAAATGCTGTGAATTTAACCTCTAAATTACCCTGGCAAAATAAATAATTATATAAATAAACATATTTCTTTGAACTTTTGTCTAACTGCTGTGATGACAAATCCACGTATGATTATTAGAGGCAGAAACATGTCCCCGATGACCCCATGCTGTCTACCAGGGACTAATTGATCTCCATAAGGTGCATACCATGGCAGCCACTGTAGCTTTGTGAATGGTAAGAAAGCCATTAGAATAAAAAACATTTTTAAGCATAAAAACTACAGACACCAAAACATGTCTGTAGATTTAATTGAAACTCTTCTCATGTTGCAGACACACCTTTAAGATATTAGTTCAATGCTGGGATGTTTTACTGTCACTGACCTTGGATGATTTTAGACTTTTATTTTCGATTCTCAGGTACCTCAGACATGTTATAAGAGACTACAACAAACATTAATGCTGTGCGCTCACAATACTGGATCCATGTTATTAGTAGTTGGCCTTAAAGTAATGCAGACATTTTCTGGTGGATCTAATATTGCTGTGGAACAGTAACAGTGACAAGAGGTGTGTAGGTAATCAAAAAACTAATGTAAGAGAATAGTTTGCAGTATTAATATTGTTTTAACACTCTCTCTCTGTTTGCTTTCTCATTGTAAATTCAGTTTGTACCATGTGTAAACATACCATTACTGTACAAGCTGTCCTCTGAGCCCCCTGCATACTGCAGTCAGTCACCAGTCACAGATACATACTGTGGATTTGAGTCCACACCGTGTCAATATAGCCTTTCATCCAATTTGAGCACACTTGGTACAGTACAGTGTGAGGTGGACCAGCTACCTGCTAACACTCGCCTGGCCTCCAGCCTCAGTACATTGTGACAGAAAGCATGTTTGTGTCCCACGCGCATGTGACTGGACTGGGATGGCTAAAGGGCTGCCCTCTGGCCTGCCCATACACATGTTCTCCCGAGCACTTCTGTTCTTCTCCTATTTCTCAGAATCACTGACATGACAGCGTAAACGTCCCCCTATGCCAGGTGAGGCATACAGGCACATTCTGTGTGCACTCCTCGTCACAATTAAGGGAGCTGGACTGAGATTTCTGTTCACTGCTGCACCGTGACAGAATATGAACATGGCCTTGAAAGAGCATATCACAGTGGTTTTGAAGTACTGCCACTGGCAGCCTGTCACTATTAGAAGCCTCTAGAATTGACATTTGTTGTAATTTCGAAATCTAGTTGCGTACTCTCCCAGGTATTCTTAAGTACTGCGTTCGCTGTGCAGCGTTTGAGACGAGAGGCGGTGTTGACCAACGGATTCTAACAACAATGTCATGACGATGTTGCCAGTGCAGTCAACCCGTCAAACTGATGTTGGTGATGTGTGTGCATATTTTAGTGCACACGTGTACTGTATGCATGTGCGTGTGTATGTGTACGTACTATGTGTGTGTGCATTCGCAGCAGTGGCTCTAGAGTACATCTTTCACCTCCTTTTTCTCACTAGGCACAGACATCAAGGCTCTATCCCATTTCTCATTTTTGCCCCTACCCCTATCCCTTGCACCTTGGAACTAAGTTACATAAGTTACTAAATTACTAATAATCCCTACGAAATGGGACAACACTTCCAAGAACCAGAACGTCATCAGTAGTCGATTGCGTAATTGTTTTTATTTCCATAATGCCGTCCTCAGCTGATCTCACTTGCGTGGGCTATACAGGCATATTTTGGATATGGGCATGTTTTACATTTATAAGCTACTACATTATGGCACTGGCAATAATGTTACCATATCACAATGACAGTTGCCACTACCATCCCGGTAATAGCCTATAATGAAATTACATTAAACAAAGGTAATACAATGATTTTCGGATATTATTTATATCTTTAAAAAGCGGAGAAAATACTTATATTTGTGGGTTTATCTAGTCGGTGGAGCAGCCATTATGCGAGTAATTCACATTACCGAACATATGGGAAATTTATCAAAGCACTCCGTTTGGAGTGTGCCTCTGAAAACACTTTGTTTGAATGACTATAGCGCCCTAACACTTGGCCCTAGCCCTCGATACAAACAAGAATTGGGAAGCCCTACCCCTACACATGAACATGCAAAATGGAGGGTTAGGGCTAAGGGCTAGGGGCAAGGGGTGAGATGGGATTCAGCCTATATGACACACACACACACACACACACACACACACACACACACATACAGTACACAAACTCAAACCAACATAAACACACACACGCACACACACACACACGCACAGCTAGCTACATTGCTCCATGCTATCTATGACTTCCATGTGCACTTGACTCACTGGACTGGTGAGCTTAGCGCAAGCTCATTGCGGGGGAAATAATACACACGCATGCATGTGCACACACACACACCAACTAGTGCTGAAGCATGGCTGAGCACCAATGAGCGTGTTGTTAATGTAACCAGCCAGCCAAAGGCGATGCCAGGGCTCTCCAATACACTGGATGTATCTGTGCATGTGTGTTCACATGTGAATAATGCAACCAGTCAACCACACACAGGCGCATACACACACACAAACACACCACAAGGTGGTACCAAATAGTGCTCACACACCAATGTGCAGACACACACACACACACCAAAAATGTACAATCTACTAGTAGCAGTATGTGGTACTGTAGATGGTACTGAATGTGTTTGGTTGCATGTGCTTGTGTGTGTGTGTATGTATATATGTGTGTTTATGTGTGTCTCATACAGCTTAAGCAAACCCAAAAAATGACAATAGAAAAACCTGAGGATTTGGGAAAGCAATCTAAAGCTATTAACAATTATTTAAACGACAATCACAGGCGATACTGTTGTTGTTGTCCAACATTAGTGAACAAGACTGTGATCATCTTTGGCACAGCTGTGCTAATGTAGGGCCAACTACACGGGTCAGTGTGATCTATGTTTAAACAAAACTTCTGTAAATAATGCTATTTATTTACTCAGTTAAGTCAATAGATAGGAATCATTATTTCTGCTGTTTATTCTGCCATTCCAAATAAACTATTTTTTTTAAGAAGTACATAACAGAATATAGGATCACGCTGTGGCAAGCTATTTGGTGTATATTATGTATCCTACATACAGTATTTACAGCGGGATATTGACAGACTTGCTTTGTTTTTAATAGGAATTAGTCTCCCTTTAAGTTCGTATTGTAATTTAGTGTGCACAAACAACTGATTTCCCATTAAAATATGTAAAGACTGAAAAATACTGCAACAGAAAACTATATTCAAGAAAAGAAAAAACACTTTAGTAGGTCTCAAAATGTTGCCAGCTGTTGCTTAACATTGTTAGTTTGTATTTGCTCTGTAGAGGCAGAGCTTGCCCACAAACAAACCGCCCCCCCCACACACACACACACAGCAACATGTACACACAAGCCTCTCATCCACATAGACTAAGAAGCTCTTTTGACAACTTTCTTTTCTTTTTTGTGTGTAAAATATGTTTAATTAACCCTAATACAGTTGCTCTTATTATTATATATGTAAACATACTGTAACTATCACAATTAGTGATAGATGTATGTATAATAATAATAATAATAATAATAATAATAATAATACGTAGCTATGTGATCATCGAGTACCAACATGAGCATTAGAGGGTATAAGATAATAGCTGATGAGAGCTAAAGAGGGTTGTGAACCCATCACCACTCAGGTGTGGGAGGAATTTCAAAACAAAAACACAATTTTTTTTTTTTCGTTATGCTAGTTTCAACTGAAGGGTAATTCAAGTGTTCCTTTGACAGTTCACTTTCTGTGCACAGGGACAATTTATATTGTTGTAATTGTTATGGTGGTCAGATGTCGTTTAATTCAATGAACAGACATAACTCTGGCACAAACTCATGCCATCTTAAAAATAATATATGACGACCTTCTATTACAAAAAACTAAATTTCTGTGGCACTTTTTTTACATTGGTTATTTTTTCCAAGATATTTTCCAGAAATCAACATGGAACTGTATAATAATCTCTGTGAAAGCAGATAGGAAGTCACAACCTCCTTTCATAGAGTATATGCTGTGCTTATTTACGCCTGCGACACCTCCAGCAATCTCAACAGTAATTGCTTGTGTCCTGGAGTCACCCTCATTTCCACCCACTCACAGCACAAAGCAGAACCAGACTCAGGCTTGTAATAAAGTGGTCAGTATGGCTTGAACAGTTCACAGCATCACACCCAATCATTGCTAACCTCACGGTGCTCTCCACAACAATAGGCTGATAGCATAGCAGTGTTCGCTCAGCACCATGGAAACCAAATTGCATTAACGGCGCGCTTAATTATAGGAGACATCTTTTTTTAGCAGGCATTGATGAGGCCATTGGGGTGGTTCAGACATCTGGTAGAGGGATGTCGCTCTCTAAAGGTGTGGTTTGCATGGACAACTGGGAGCATACCCGGTGGCATGCCCGGGATGAGCAGGAGGAATTACATCTACCGGCTGGCCCTGTAGCGCCATAATGCCCTCCAGGAGGCGCTGTGGGCAGGTCTATGGAACGATACAGTACTTTGTGTATTGCAGGTAGCATGTTTAGGGAACTATACTCGCTGTACTGCAGGTAACGGATTAGCAAACGGATGAGTTGCTAAGAGATAATATGCAGATGTGAAATGATTCACTGTGGATTTCATTGTTTGTTTTATGTTATGACATAACATTTTAATGTGCCTAATTAAGAACAATGCACTGCAAGTGGTTTTATAACATTGCACAATCACAGATAATAGAGTGTAAAATGCTGATGTACAGCAATACATTTAAACTACACCAACTTGCCCTGAGAAAAATCACGATAAAAGGAGCGCTACATTACTATTAAAAAAGAAAAATTGGTGCAAAGAAATTCCACTAAATTAACATTTAGTTGAGGGGTTCCACCAACATACTAGCGTCTGATATCAGAACGCTCCAATCGAGCATTAAGTGGGAATACAAGCCAAGCTCAGTTTATAATAAACACAATATATGCAATAAATGCATCCATAAATTAAGAGGCTGGTTCAATGAACTCAATGAGCATAAAGAACAAACTAGAGGGGGTAGAACAGCCACAGAGCTGAACTATTTTCTGTGTGTTGACAGAATGACGATGTGTCGAGGTCAAAAGAAAGAAAGGGAGTATAAAGGAGTGCAGAGAGGAGGAAAGGGCAAGTCAGGGGCTAAGATAAGAGAGGAGTCAAGGCTTGGTTTATGTCAGCCATCGACAAGTCTTATTTTTAGGAAGAAAAAAATACTTTGCTTGGTGTTATGGGATTTATTGTACTGTTTTAAAATATAAATGTAAAAAGATGATCTATATATAGACTATTGTGTTACCATCTATCAAATCATATGCTAAAGGTGAATCCAGCGATTGCACGCTAAAAACTGTCAAATGAATACAACATCTCTTCTTCTAGCTGCCCTTTGCTGTATGTATGCACACAGCCCTGGCTCTGTGAAAGAAAACACAAAGTGGCACAGACCGCACCACACAACAATATCTTAGCTTTGGCAATGTGTGTCCCTGACGCCACCTGTAATGTCACATATCTGGCAATAATG
Organism: Speoplatyrhinus poulsoni; assembly: GCA_025447795.1. NCBI lineage: Eukaryota > Metazoa > Chordata > Actinopteri > Percopsiformes > Amblyopsidae > Speoplatyrhinus > Speoplatyrhinus poulsoni. The sequence continues at coordinate 6,880 of JAOEGT010039151.1, read as the reverse complement.
GGCATATTATGAATGACACATTAACATTTTGTTTATGTGTCATTACCCTGTTTGATTTCCATTAAGGTAGCAGTAGATCTTAACAATGGGGTCAGGACTCTCTGGGGAGGGAGGGACATAAGAATTATTTTGGATACATGTGCTACATCTTTCAAAGCTGTTGTTTTAATTATGTTTTATCTTATTATGTTATCTATTTAATAAAGTGAATGCATCAAATAAGTTAATATTTTGATAGTTTACACCAACTACTCTAAAGAGAGCAGCCATTACAACATTACAGCTGAAGTGCCAGATAAACAGAGCATGGCCTTTCAATACAACACGCACACACACACATACAGTATATGCACATGCATGTCGTACACCTACACATACTGTAAATGGACAAAGGTCCTATTTATAAAGCCTCCAGGGAACTTGCCTCAGATGAATCTTCATCCTGAGCACCCCCACTGGATATTATGTGAACACACACACACACACACACACACACACACACACTATAATCTCCAGTTTAACCACTATCAAGGCAATTCCACATTCACACTATGGAGCACACATGCAGAGCAAAACCAAGAAAACACACACGCACACGTGCACGCACACGCACATGCACACACACACACACACACACATACATGGCCATACTACAACACAAGCACACACAGGGGCATGCATGCAAGCTCTCTCTCTCTGTCACATACTCACAAACACACACACACACACACCAACTTTGACAGCTAAATTTTTTTTTTCTTGTGTTGTTTTATGCACACGTAAAATATGTATACACTACATAAAAACATATTCAGATTCTAGAATAAAACATATAAGTGTACTTTTGAAAAAAATTCTAGATGTTTACCTTTTTTTCAATTTATCAGCCAATTTTTTTTAATGGTTTAGAATTTGTAAATAAAGACAATCCTATTTGAAATACAGAATGAGCATTGTGCCTATAATCAGAATTACAGCTTTTAAATGTGTACAACATTCGATTTAGTCATTGTAGTGTTTGCCATGTAATGATGATAATAATAATAATAATAATAAAAATTATAATAATACTGTAATTAATTTTAATACATTCCATAATACTAACTATTAACAAAATATAATATATGTTGAAATTAACATTTATACATTAACTATTACCATATATTATACTAACATTACTAACATTAGAGAAATATAAATAATACATAATTGCACACACTGCATGCTATCTCCACCCTCACTACTTCAATTAATTTGACACTGGGAACTACGACTGTGCAGCCCTCTACATAGGTTATACATCAGGCATCACCAAATTACACTCCATTCAGTGAGAAACAGCTATGAGCACAGCTTCTGTAAGGCTGTTGACAAAAACACAATTACTTTAGAATTGACTGCAGATGCTGTATAGTTTACAATATAAATCTTCTTTACTTATGCTACAATAGCCTATGATATTCTCAAAGATTTAACAAAGTGACAACATATCATAACTGATTAAGCAAAAAAAAAAAAAAAAAGCATTAGCCTATAGAAACGTGATATTGAAATGCACATTTAGGATACAATATGCAGTGGGCAACAATGGGTTGGTAGTGGGATAGTACATAATACGGACACTATAGGCTATAGCCTACGCATCTACAGTTACTATGCAACTGTCTCGATACAGTATACAGTATAGGCTTCCTTCCCTTCTATTTCCCGTGTGTAAAGCAGATGCAATAATTCTTAATAGAGTGTTAAATAACTGTCAGTTGGACTGCAGCATAGTAGAATATGTCAACCAATATGAATATGCTTTCTATTGACTTCAGGGGTTATGTGAACAGAGGATCGCCGATTATCGTATACGGCAGTTGAAGACAAATAATGCTGTTATTTCTAAATAAGTCTGTTGCAATTTCTCTGCAATTTACGCAAGACCAATCTTTTCAGCTGAATGCATCCAAACACTTATTTGTCACTGCATTGTGGGCTGGAACAAACTACTACGATTTGTAGGCTGCATGCTGTATATTTTATTCGCACCTTTTCTGCAGGACAGTGACCACATCAGGGAAGATTACAACCAACCTCACTCGGATAATATGATCTCTCACCATAACGGCGCCACTATAAGCTGGCAGTCGGTTGCAGTGCAACCATCTGAATAAAACCAAACCCTGGTTTCTCAAGATCATTGATATTCGATATATAGGCATATATATGCCCAAGACGCACAATGAACTGCTCAAACAAGTCCACATCAATAAAGTATAAAGTAGCCTACAAATAAACTAAATATTCGTGAAATATATCTTGCACTGTACAGGCTTTCAATCTATCTACACAACCGCAATGTTTAAAATGAAAAATAACAGGCATAGGCCTAAAACATTTCGTTGTCTTAGCAACACAAATTAATTGCGTTATTAATTTGGCACTGTGGCACTGTGAATGGGCATGCACCGGGCAGACAAGTAAACGTGATATCGGCACATTTTCGTACAACGTTTTCTTTTCATAGAAAAAACATGAATTCCGTGATTGTGCTAGTCTACACAAATCAGCTCGTGTTTACGTGGGGCTTTGTAACACTTGTTATAGGAGCCCATTGAACCCGGCAGGTGCGCCGATATATAGCCTAGTTGAAACAGTAGTTGTGGTTTCGGCCACAATTGCAAGACATTAGCGTTCTAACAGTCAATACCGTGAAATACCGTGAAATATGGTTTCCACAATTTGTACTTGCTAGAACATGCATTTAACGTAATGTTTTCCACGCATGCAAATGCAAATACAAGCTTGTCGTACACTGAAAACTCTGCACTTGTGTATTGAACACATAACACGCGTCGAAACCCAGTCCAAAAGAAGCACCCAACATGAACATTGTAAGTCTTTGCCAATTAACTTATTGTTTTTCGGTTGTGTAGCTTTGTCGAGGCTGCCTACCTGTACTGTACCTCTCCGTTGCGCGCACGGCAGTGTGATCCCGGCTTCTAGAAACCAGAAACCACTGTCGTTCTTCAAAGGCTTTCCCCACCAAACCTCGCAATTCCTTTTCTTTTCCACTGTTTCTCAAACTAACCCCCTTATAGGATGTATCTGAATACGTTTATCGACTAAATGTAAAGTCTCAACTGGGGTAAAGTTGCCTTCTTTTCTTCTACTTTCTGTTGTTCCAACACAATTAGTCCCGAGTGCAGCTCAGCGGCGCGGAAGATATACTTGGCTTCCGTTAGACTTAGCAAAATTAATGTCGCTTACATGGAAGTTTTCACTTCATGGAAATTACTACGGTATCTGATACGAAATATGTCTGGAGCTTGAAGGGAGAGTATAGCACGGCGCGCACAGCTGACAAAAGCACACGTGGAACAACAGAATGATTACAGCTGCTCAACATCACTGCATACGCACTATCGTACAGTTCTCCGCTCTCGGTATAAAAAGGCACACACAAAAAAAAAGTGACACGTAATTATTATTTCATAGTGACGAAATACGAGGGACGGATGTCTCTCCACACTGTCCTGTGTCTGAATGAAATCACGGCATGAACTCTCCGAGCGCCACTCGTGCTGTCCCGAGCAGCGACCGAGACCCGGTTGCGAGCTTTTTCCAGAGAGCCAGTCACCGAGGGGGAAAGAAACAAGGAACGAGAGCTCTGTTATCGAGAGGGTACACTACCACTCTCCGTTAATACCCTCTGATGCTTGTGAGAGCCGGTACGAGTTCGACTCCTCCAACCCCCGCCCTCAGCGTTTTTCTCCCTTGTCGAGAAACGATGCTGATGCGTGTATTGAGGCATAAACGGGGATCCCCTGCTGCGTCCAATCCCAACGCCCCTTTACTTGCGTATATTGTGTACGTGCGTGCAATGCGTGTGTGAGGGAAGGGATCAGTAATCCAGTCACGGGGGGGGTCAGCCTTGACTTTGAACTGCGCGTGGCTTTGATGGATGGTCGCCATTGGCAGGTGATGGAGAGGTGTGGTCCGTGCAGCTCCGATTACATATCAAGTCTTACTCAGCTAACGTTTTGTAGCCTATACCCTACATAACCGAAGTTGGCTATCCACTATATATTTATATATTATGCGTAATGCGTCAAAAATGATTTAATATGCCATTATAGCTGACTCTTAAATATCTTTATTAGGCCTAAAGCAAAAATATGCCGCTATGAAAATGATAGCACAAATAGAAAATAGGCCTACCGAAGAACACAGTGAAACAGTGAAACTTTTGAATGATTTCTTAATGTACCTCCATAGGTGAATACATTATCTGAGCAACAGACACACACACACACAGTCAAATCAGGAGTATAGCCTCTACATGTTTGTCTATTTCTGGTGAAGTCTGTCAAAATAATGGTTGTATTAAAAAAAGACCTGCAATTAATTTTGCAGACTGATTTGTCAGTTGTCATAGTTTTAGGTGTTCTATGGTGGGCAGGAATTTAATCTCACACAATTTACCCTGCATGTGTGTGTGTGTGTGCGTGTGTGTGTGTGTGTGTGTGCAAGTGCGTGTGCATCCCAAGGGTTTATGTTTCAAAATGTACACTTAACAGTAGCCTATATGTGGCTTTATGTCCACTTCTGTTTGACATGCAGTATAAGTGGACGACAGATAAACAAAATGAAGCCTATATTGAAAGATAAATATAAGTATGCAATACAAATTTAGAATCTTGAAAGTTTATTTGTAACCCCAAAACGAGCCTCAAATTGAAATAAAATCACGATAATAACTAATCTTGGGGTAGATGTCCTCACAATAAAAGAACATTCATATTTTAGGGTTTCCTTTTATTAATGAATGACAAATGAATGTTGTTGATGCTTGGTTCTGATAAACAATCTTGGCCATTTCCATTTATTATGATTGGTCAAGCATTATAATATATATTTTCATTCCCCGTCATTATCATTGCTTTGAAATATTATCATAAAAATTATAGATCCTTATCCATTCTTATTCATTTATAACCAAGAAAAAATGACACAATCTTTTAAGGTGAACAACGGGTCAGTCTGCAGCTGAAACAGCAAATAACAGAGGTATAGTGATGCAACCTGTTTCTCCGCTATTTTTCCTCAAAAGATACATTATCTACATATAACATCCATAGAGAGGGTCATTGAAAGTGCAAATGCTGCAAGTATTTTATGCAAATATTGACACAGTGGCTATAACCTGGCCCAGCTATCTGTCCTCCACACCCCCCGTCCCCACCCACACACACACACTACATCACACACAGCTTCAGTAAATATATATATATATATATATAAAGCACACACAATGTAGATCATCAGACTGATGTTAGTGTCAAGTGATTTGCTGCATCCTGAGGTTTGCTGACTCAGCTGGTATTGGTTGTTGGTTATTGGTAGAAGGCGACATTGATTTTGTCATCACAGAGAAGCAATTTCTAAAGGGAGAAGAAATGAACACTGTTATCTGTGTTGGGAATAGGGGCTGATACCTGAGGTCAAATCATAGCAAGAGAATACTGTTGAAGATGAAATACAGTGACCTGTAAACTTAACCAACCAACGACTGACTGGTGGTTATTAGTTTTGACAAAATTAATCAAATCAAGCATGATATACAGTATTGCCCTTCATGTATGGCTGGCATGTCACTCACCCTTTAAAAAGGTTTACCTATTAATGTAAAAGCTGCTGCTTTCTTGACTGTTTTTTACAGATAAATGTTCTAGTGTCACCATCACTTTCCAATTTTCATTTATAGTTCAATATTCAAGGAATCATATTGATGATAATTTTTATAAGCCACGTGATGTTCTGAATAAAATTATATTATGACGTAAAATTAAATAAAATATTTTAAATGTTTAATGTTTCATACAACATGTAGTGAGATGTAATAATAATCAAATTGAAAATGTGAAATTTAAGATAGTGTCCCTTGATATCAAGTCTCAAAAGAACACATTTAGAATAAACACATGATTAAGTCCTATAAAGATACAGTGTTTTATAGAATATAAACAATATTGTGACCACCAGCATTAAAAAGAAGTAAGAAATGTTAATTCCATTGAAACATCTTTCATATCTACTATAATCATATTGGAATGACTGGCATGAAAACTTTAGTGTTATTATTTTAATACTAAATTAGTAATTGTGTTTATTGATTAAATAGTATGTTCTCTGTTCTTGTCGTGTATTTTTAAGAGCATAATGTAACACCAGTATGCACATTTGCAAAACAAACATTTTCAAGATAATTTTAATTATTTTTGTGGGTTCCAGCCCAGAGATAGACAACTACTCCACGAACATTGCTTGCATGGTTAAAGGTTAAAGGGAGAGGTCTTATTTCACACAAACTCTCTAAAAGCCATTGTTTCCTCTCCATGCACAAAGACGCTCCATTTTCTCACCTGCTCACCCTCTCTAACAAACACACTGAAAACCTAGCATACATGCTTGTATAGCCTAGAAACCAGCTTAGCCAAGGGTGGGAGGCACCAAGACTGGCCTGTTAAAGAGTTCAGTACCTGGTTTGTCAGTGAAGGAGAGGAGGAAGATGATTTCAGCATTGATTTTTTTGTCTGTTTTTTTTCTATGACTATTTCTTCCTATAATAAAATGTGCATATATGTTTTAGTGGTGCATGTTGCTTATAAGATCAATTAACTAAGTGATTCATCGTGACATATGTTGTGCATACACTCAGGTGTATACAACTGCAGTCAAATTGTATTGCGCTGGCTGCTGGAAATACTTAAAAGAATATAAAATAACATTCGTAGAGAGGATGGACTGCCAAAGACGTGTGTGTGTGTGTGTGTGTGTGTGTGTGTGTGTGTGTGTGTGTGTGTGTGTGTGTGTGTGTGTGTGGGTGTGTGTG
>JAOEGT010039133.1:0-23376 GCA_025447795.1 Speoplatyrhinus poulsoni | reverse complement strand
AGACAACACAGCCCTCAGGTTCATAGGGGCACCCAAACCTCTCCACCACGATAAGGTGATGGTTCCCGGAGAGGAATAGTAATACTCGTGCAATCTTTATAAGATGGTTTTGCCAGTCATGATGCTATTTGGAGTCAGAGACCATGACTAGAACAATGCCAGTGTGCTCTTTCCGATGGTCTGTGATTTTATATTGCCTAATATAAAAAAGTGCGATTTACGTGCGTGTCAACCTGCACAAGTGATATTTAAACACGAAAATATGTGATATGGGTTTTAATCGTGTTGCCTTTGAGAAATAGTTTAATTTGGGCACTGCTTGTTAGATTATATACTGTATGTATATTATCCCTGGTGATATTTGTAAAACCCTCATGCAAATCCTTAGCCTGGTGTAACAAATAACCAGTAAAACTGGTGTAACCACTTTGGTTACACCAGGTCACACTCCATTGGTGAAGTGTTCGCTGTCATTTTCTCCTACTTGGCGTAGACCTCTGGTTAATTTTGAAACTATTGGACAGCGCTGAACCAATCGGCGTTGCTACAAGTGTTTTGATCGCCTCATCTAGCTCTACCACCATTTTGAAACACGCTTGACTTCAACGTCATCTCACTAACCCACCCTGATTGGACCCCCACATGGTAGCTGTGTGAACGCTAATGTGAACAGAGTTTCCAGACTATAATCTCAGCAATATAAATTGAGCTGAGAGCAATAGTCTGGTGGAGCCAGGCCAGCAAATCCTAGCCTCAGTTTAACTTTGTTGCAAGAATCAGTCTGGAAAGCCAAAAACTTCTTGTGACTGAGTCCGAGCAGCGATTTATCTGCTACTACTATTGCTCCTATTAGGTGTGCTATAGCGAAAATGACTTGAAAACAACAATGACAGACCAGGTCTCCCTTGTAAAAGAGATTTCATCTTAACAGGAGTTTCCTGGTAAAATAAAAGTCAAATAAATAAAAAAACAGACATTATCAATGTATTTTTTTCAAATGGTTTCGATGGACGGCTTCCCAGATGTTATGTATAACAATCCATCTGGCATGTCAGGTTATGCAAATCCCTGTCTGGTCGGAAATTATTTATTTCCACGTTGAAGTGCACTAGGAAGCAGAGATAAATGTTCCCCAGTAAATCACAAAGTGGCTGTGTGCTGGGAAGGCCATGTTAGCAAGCCAGGAAAAAGGTCACAGTTAATGCCTTGGTGGTAGCGAGGTAAAGCAACGGGTGGTAGAGTGGTAAGCTTTAACAATGAGTGAATAACCTGTGATGGTGTAATGGTTGGCAGCATGAAGTTAGCTATGCTGCGCTGAATCATCACATGTAATGTGGGTACTGACTTGTACATTATGAAGTATAGGCCTAATGCCGTGTATCTGCTGTAGCCTATCCGCAGTAGACCAGTGTCTACTGCGGTCTGCCTAATGGGAACTGAAGTAGAGGAAATAACTGCCGTGTTCAATTGGAGAGAACATTCCGGGGGGCTAGCTTCTGAAAAACATGATTGCAAACACTACAGCAGGACTCAAGAAGAAATAGCATGCGAAGCGTGCTGTTAACTAAGGAAAAACAGAAATTCAGAAAACACAATGGACTCAATATGTGCTTGTCATAACTGCATGATGAACTTTAAACGTTTGCAGCCTAACAGCAGTGTGGAGCCATTAGCTAGCATGGTGGCCCATAGTATGCTTGTAATAATGGTTTTTGTGGTGCTATAGGTGATTAAACCATGACACATGATGAGTGTGTGCTTGAATGTGTGCATACATCTGTGAGTAAATATGTGTGTGGGTGCATGCAGAACAGCCCAGAAATACAAATGAATGGACGAAAAGTGTAAATGACAGCATCAAGATTAGTGAAGTATGCGTATGACTGGAAGAATATAGGCTGGTAAAATCAGTTGTTGGGAAAGTGAGTGGAAAAATGAGTCATTTACTGGCACTGCCGTAACAGACTCTTATCTGCCTCTACTGTCCATCTGTATAAAGGCTAACGTGTATAATATTCTCATATGTGCAGTACTGTTATTTGCAAATCCTTCATTATGTGAGTGAGAGTGAGATAGGCCTACATCTTCCATCAGAAAGATAATAATAGAGTTTAAGTGGCCAAAATAAAGCATACTGTGTAATAGTAGCCTAATTTCACTGAGGCCGGAGAGAACTCCACATGGAAATGAGAAATGATGCGAGGTAAGCTAATATTGATTAGCCCCACCATGCAACACAGATGCAAGTCTAGAAACAGACTGAGAGCAGGTGAAATGTATAGAGAAAGTGGAGGTTAAGTTTCGCCTGAACCCAAACCTTCTATTGAAATTCAGTTTAATAGACATGCGTGTTAGGGTGGGGTTTGTTTGAGGGTGTAAATTGCCTACCAATTGGCTAAGTGGTGTGAGTCAACTTCACTGTGGTTAAATGTTCCTTCATATAAATGAGGGAACTAAACCACGCAGGATATCCTCAGTGGTGACTGGACATACACCACATTCTTATTGTGTGATTCAATTTGTCTTTGGCTATGCATTTTCACACTGTGGTGTCAACCTGTGTGTCCTTTACTGGTGTATCCATGTAGCACACATATGCAGTTAAGCTAAGGTAGCAATGCTGATGAGAAGAAAGACCACTGATCGTATTGTATGTCAGAAGTTACAACCATTTTTATATATTCCAGCTGTTTTTTGTTCAATTATGCTATCTGGCTAAGATAATTTATTTTTTAACTTTACTGTGTTATGTTGTGTCTTCTTATTGCTTTCATACTTAAACTATGTTTGGTTGTTATATTTTATAATTCATATGAAAAAAGTATTTTTTCTCCAATTGGTCAAAGCACAATTGTGGATGTTTAAAGCCATTTGAGCTGCAATTATTGTGCTATACACGGCTATAAAGTGCTATACAAATAAAGTGTATTATTATTATTATTATTATTATTATTATGTAATCTCTAATCTCTTCCTATATGCTTCTAATCGATGGCAAAAAAAAAAAAAAAACGATTCAACCCATGAAGGGGACATTCCGTGGTTTTTCTTTCAGTTACTACCACCTGCCACACTACAAAAAGGCTAACCCGGCCAAGCACAGATCATCAGCCAGCTGCATCAAGCCTCTGAAGGCAACTTCAGAGCACAGCGTGCGGTTACTGGTGGCTAACCAGTAACCATATTATGATCTGAGCTCCCAAGTCTCTCTCTAAACCCAACTGGTTTCAAAGCGGTGGTGAGGCTGACGGAGAAGGCCACTCTGTCCTACTTCCATTCAGATGGCTTGAGTGCCGTGGTCCTAAGTGTGTTCTGCAGATTGATTGGTCAATCCGCTGTATAGCGTATGAACCTACATCTGTCTGTCTGTCTGTCTGTCTGTCTGTGTGTCTGTGTGCGTGCGTGTGTGTGTGTGTGTGTCATAGTGGGTTCACGAAGCAGGTTAACATGGTGACCAATGATGGTCTTTGTACGTTCTGTGGCTAGTGGCTATTGAAACCACATATCTTTTTAAACAATGCGGATGAACCTCTCCCGACAGACATCTGTACAGGGAACATTTTAGATGCGTGGTAATAGATGGTTAGCAGTTAAATATACATTTTATCCAAACAAGATCATAATCATCTACTATCTAAATAGGATTGAACCTACAAAGTCAGCAGTACATCTTATGAGTTGTGTAATACTAGTCCAGCACAACAACTGCGGAGATAATTCATAAACCATCAGTGGGTTTAAGTGACCTTTTTTTTTGTTTGTGTGAGTGTGTGTGTGTGTTCACAACTGTCTATAAACCTTTTTTTAAGCCCTTTAAAGGTCCGCCAACACCCCTCCCTGCCTCTTTTATTTCATTTTCCTCCAGACCGGCACTGCCCTCTGTTTGCTTCAAACACACACACGCACACGTGTATCTCTAACCGAGCCACATCTTTATTATTATGCAAGTGCTAAATCTAGAATGTTCTGTGACAACCATTATGTATTGGCTGAGCTGTGGTGCGTAAATTGTGTTTAGGGTTTCACACATTGGTCTCCATCTATGTATGTCTTTAACACGTGTTTGTGTGTGGGTGTGTAGGGGGTGTAGTTGGCTAAATAGTATGCTTGCTTCATAGTAGGTCGTTGTCCCTCCTAAAACTGTGGTCTAGAGGTTCCTGATTACTCCAGTGGTCATTCCATATTTCCATGTCGCTAGTGCCTCTTCTGCTTTAGTAATTACCCGACCGCTCATCCTGAATAATGTCATTAAAACAGCTAAATAAAGACAGAAATGTTTTCCCAATATATCCCAGTCTCTGGGTTCTGTTCTCGGAAGTCCAAATTGTGGACGTGGGTGACTGATCAAGTCAATGACATTAACCCTTAAATCTACGGGTCTACTCTAAACGAGCCAGCAGTGCACTTCAACGTTGCTGTAAGCATTTTGACAGACTTTTAGAGGTGCTTGTTCACTGTCCTAGCCGTAGACCTAACAATCTGCAGCCACCATATACTGGATGGGTATTTAGCCAGTAAATGACATGGCATGAGACTGGACAAAGAGAAGAGAAAGGACTAAGGGTGACTTCATGCCCTGTCAGCTACGATGCGCACTGGTGCCCCTTCCTGACCCCCCAATACCCCCTTTGGAGCAGCTGAGCAGACCGCTTGCGAAAGACTAGATCTTCATCCAGCCTCGCCGAAAGCCCCTTTTGTTTCTCTGGCTTTCCCCTTCTCTTTAGTGGCCCATATTAAGACTGTGTATGGCCTTTCTGTGGTCACACACTGTTTCAATTTTCTCCTCCTCTCTTTAGGTATTCTTCTCCTTCTTTTTTTCCTCTCGCCTTCTCCTTTCCTACCCTCCTCTATTTCTCCTTCTCATTCTCCTCCTCCTGCGGTCTTCTGTCCACGCCGTTGCATCGAGGAGCCGCCAAAATTAGACATCAAAAATAGACATCGGACTTGAGAGATCGCCTGGACTCACTGGGTAAGTGTTGGTAGTACAGCGCCCTCTTCTCAATGACACTTATGAGAAAGGGGGAATGGGATTCCTGTCCTGGGTCTAATGAGATTTCACTTGGGGGGGAACCTGAATAAACACATGTCAAGGTGTGGAACCACTAGCAGCTTTAATTTTTGAATGTGTTTGAGAACAACACATGAAAATATGCAAGGATTTGCTCTCCCAATAATGATGATGAGTATGGTCTTCTTAATCCACCACCTAATGGGTACTATACTATACCTTTGATCTGATTTAAATGACTGTACCTCTGCAATTCTGCTTTATTTCACAGTTCTCAACTCCCCTGACACAAAAGCAAGTGAAACCCATCACCCTGCCAGTTTCTGGTATGAGAGAGATAATTATATAAATTGCCCTTTTCAATGCAATATAAAAACCATATGAATATTGGATTTCAGGGGTAATTTACATGTATTTATACTCATTTATAAAAGAGGCACATTTTTCCCTGCAGTGCATATTTCCACCACACCCATGAATAAATAGTATTCAGCCAGAAATACCAGAAAACTAGACAATTAGCCAACACAGCTTAGGACCTCTGTGATTTAGATGGCGTGAAAACAGAAACATAATTTTATATGGTGCTTCACGTGTCAGACAAGCTGAAGAAAGCCCAACGGATTTATTGGTGTTATAAAGTGCTTTAACTGTATGAAATGTGACAGAGGGATTCAGCAGGCCAACTGTTTTAACATGCACATTGGCAAATGTTTCAGAGGGCCCAAACCATGGTGTAAAAGCTGCTGTGTAGTTGTGTGGACGAGTGAGGCTGTTCGTGTTTGTGTGTGTGCCGCTTAGGGGAGTTTCCACACTTTGCAAATGAATGAATGGGTGACTTTGTATATTTATGAGCAGAGGATAAACAGTCCCATTTCTAGTATACCTACTGTGTGAGCAGTGAATTTGTTATTTCACCTGCCGGCCTTGTCTTGTCCTTTCATGCCTTGCATGGACCCATATATGCATCGTTACCATTCGTCTCCACTGACTCACAGCTAACGACAAGTAGCATGGCCGTCAGGTTTTCTGACACACCACCATGACTAAACAACAACAGGCCCAGGCTACTGTGGTAAAACAGATTAACAGGCAAAGACAGGCACAGACCCATAAGCTCCAGTCAAATATGATGTATTTGGGCTAAATATTACCACAGCGATATCCACCAACGAGTGATTTGGAGCAAATAGATACTGCACATCTGTTTGAGCGCAGCCATCCTGCAATGAAGTATGTCTTCACTCGTGTCACGGTGACACTGGGCTGTATTCTCGCCCCTCCTCACCCTAGTAATGCCTCCAAAGTTCAATGCAGTTTGTTAGAGTTCACAGCACGATGTATCGATGTATCATTCAGAATCATTTTGTAGGCTCCGTTCACGAAGCAAGACGTGTCCAGAGAAAAGCCTGGACGACTTTTCCCTTAATGTCCGATCTTTAGTTCCAGAACGTTCCAGACATTCTGTTTTTGCAGTGTAATTTAGTTTACGGTGTCTTTCCACTGCATCAAAGCTCTGTGTCCCCAGCATCTCGGGTGCCCTGGCAACTGACCTTTCTGATCCGCCTGACAACGTAATGTTTTTGTCCCAACTGTCACCATGCTCCTAGCCAACCTGACGGCTGGCGTGCCAGGGCACTGTCTCGGCTCCCCCGTTCACAACCAGTCAGAAGGACATAACCGAGTCCAGCACAGTCGTTCTTTATTTTAGCTCTGTTTATTTATTTAACAGGAGGATCATTGACAAAGTTGCCTCGGTGGAGACGGACAGAGTGTGACAGATGAGGTGAGGAGGAAAGCGATGTGTTGATTATAGAGTGTTTGTGTGAAATGGAGAGAGAGAGAGAGCAAGAGGGGAATGATAAGTGACAGACAGAGAGAAAGATAGAAAGAACGACTGAAACACTGTTTGTAGTTCTCTCTGGCTTTAACTTGTCATTTTGGCAGAGAGACCAAGCACTACTTTGTCAACAAACGTGAACACATGACCGGAGTTTATGAGTGCGTGTGTGTGTGTGTGCGTGCATGTGTGTGTGTGTGTGTGCATGTGCATGTGCGTGTGCATGTGATACAAATTACAGGTCTTCAATGGCATACTGATTTCCTGAAATTAGTCAGGAATACACCGGAAGAAATGTGAAAGTAATAATCATTCCAGTTAAGTAACTAATTACGAATTGAGCAATTCAAACAATATAACGAGATGACATGTCACAGTTATGTCCAGTGACAAGATAAAAGATACAGGAACAAGCTGTGTATAACACACAACTATTACTGGAAATACTAATTACCAGTTGATTGCTGCATAATTTCTTCCAATTACTACTGTATATAAAACTGAATGGCTGTAAATTAAACCATTACTGATGATCTGGGTTTGAAAATATAGTGGTGACATACAGTATACTGGTAGCAATGTGCACATACATTAAGGATAATTTTAATAGTACACTCCTCCATAGTGGTCGATAAATGAAAGTAGTAATTTGAGATGAAAAACAACGCAGAGCGATATTACATCAATGCATTTCTTTATTATATACTGTAAAATGGCATACTGAGAAATGCTTTATTGCAGTTACCTTGTCAACACGTATTAAGAGTCCATGTTCACAACAATGATATTGCTTTAACATGGCATACTGAGAAAGTATCAAAGTGAGCTATCATTACCAGAACACTCAGATGTCTACAATTAAGATGAAATCAAAAATTGTTCAGAACTACACTGCTTCCAATATGTTGATAGATTCAGTCCAAATGAATAAGGAAAACCGATGTGTCATTATGTTAAGTAACAACATCTTGAGTCTGAACATCCTTAAGATGCAGAGCCGACACTATGAATTTCCATTTATTTGATAGTTCCACTGTTCCAGAAAATAAATCAACAGCCTTCCTCACTTCATTTGAAAAATCTACCCCTTTCCATCCATTTAATTTAATGAATATTATCCTCGGCATTCCCTGAGGAAACAACATTCCGCATGGTTCCCTCGGAGACAGAGAATATATGTAAACGTTCATCCGAAAGTGACGTGCTGGCTTGACTCTCTGGGTGTGGTGGGACAAGAAGGAATGGGATGTGGGTGCAGAAAGAATTACTTTTGGTATAGACAGAAGACAGTTGAGTGAAAGTGAGGGTTCTGTGGTGAAGAGATGACATAATTGTTGTATTAAGAGGCGAGAAGGACCAAAATTATCGATAGGGAGTGTTGAGGAATGAATATCTTGAAGACTAAAAGATGTTTACACAGACCTGGAAACATAGAGGGTTTATTGTGTAGATTTATAAATATATATATTTACATTATGATGTATTACATTATGAAGATGGAGACACAGGCCATGGAGAGACGTACTGTGACGATTTAATTGCTTATGTGCTGTTAAAATAAATCTTTATTCCACTTAATTTACATTTTATAGTCACCCAAACATAATTATGATTACACCTTTATGTTATTTGAATTAGTAATTGTAACATTATAACTGTTTTGGAAATAGTAGTTAAACTACGAGTTACTGAAAAAAGTAATATTATTACTAGTAACTAGTTACTAGTAACTTTACTGCCCAACACTCCTCATCATATCAATCATATTACTTTGTTTACAGCTCAATAAACACATTTGAGGGTTTAGTACAGTTTATACATTATAAACATTAAGCATACGCATAAAAATCACAATCAAAATTATGAATTATCTCACCATAAATTAAAATATCGCTAAAATAATTGAACAAGTGCAATCTTTTACATTTAGTTTCAAGACTGGCTGGGGACCATGTAGTAGCCTACAATTGCTTCTGGTGACCAGGAGAAAGAGATAAAGAAAGAGAGATAAAGAAAGAGACCAATACATTTGTATTGTCACTTAAAGGTATAGTCAGCTATTGCAAGCTAATTGTATGCTAATACACATTTTGTCAAATTTACCAAATATCTCCTCGCATTTTGCTAGTTTACCATTCTCTGTGTGTGTTGAAAACTCGACGTGTGATGTGCCCCCTCGAAGGGCCGCGGAGCGATACTGTTTTGATTTGAGCTCGTTAGTCAGAATGACTGACCAGACCTTTAAGGGGCTCTGTAGATCCCAGAAAAATAGAAGTCAGGATATACCTGGATGTGTTCACACAGACCAGGGTGGTGCCAGTAACATCCATCTTGGACAAACTAATTATTAATTTTGTGTTTGTCCGTGTGTGTGTGGGAGAGAGAGAGAGAGAGAGAGAGAGAGAGAGAGAGAGAGAGAGAGAGCGTGCATTGTATTTCTTCCAGATGTGACAGTTTAATGCTGATAAATGTCATTCCTTATCTAATTGTCCAAGATACAGTTTTTCCACCTCTTCAATTTTGAGTACAAGTATTCTGGCAAAAACAAACTAAAGGTTTAAACAACAGATTATAGGGCAGTATACAGTAGACAGCTATTGTAGGCTTTAAAGTAGAGACAGAGAATAGCCAAACATGGTGATTACCCAAATTGAAAATGGAAAATATAATAATACTATGTGACCCAAATAAAGACAACATTTGCAGCCTGCGGTTGATAGGAGGACAAAAACATCCTGTTTAATATCCTGCTGTGGTAGCTAGCTACAGTAGCATATATAGCGAACCAAATGTATTTGGATATAGGCCTTCAGAAAAGTTTGTCATCTTTTAGGTCAGTTCTTATAAAGCAATATACGTATGTATTTGGCTGTATTACAACGTTGTTGATGCTGGGATTTAGTTTCTCAGCCTTGTGGGTGTGCTGTAGAAGCAAGGCTAATGGTTGTCAGGCCCTACGTCAAGACCATAGGTTGTCAGCCTATAGGGTTACAGGCTTACACCCAAAAATGTCCCATTGGAAAATGACAAGGCTATAACCTGTCTTGCTCAAATCAATCATGTTGATTGACTGATTTGGTAAATGTGGAAAATATTACACAGCCTCCTTATGACAATGATCAAGTGTATTTGGAAAAGGTCGCCCTAGCTATTCATAAACATATTTACAGTTTATATAGTAGGCAGTACATTTATTGTCAAATAATAAAGTTGGTAATTGGTTTCCCACAATGTCACAGTCCTGATTCTTTGACAGTTTATCACACCAGTTTCACAGTTTTGACCCTACATGTCATTATGGCATAGTCTTCAATAAAATCCATGTAATATTGTTAACTCTGTCCCATAACCTCTTTCATCCAGACCATCTGATCACTTTGCTGGAAGAAACCTGTCTGTAGCTGTCAGTGAAAGACATGTAATGCAACTATGTTAGAAAACAGGAACACACATACACACCCAAGAAAAGCCATGCCTAAAGCAACATACTGTAGTGGCCTCAAACTCATGTCTTAACTCACTGCAGATTACAGTTTGTGTCAGATTAATGCCATGAGGAAAAGCTATAAAACATTCTAAGAAATTATATTTGATTCCAAAATGTTCTTGTTCTGAATATTTAAGATCCAAAACAGAGACATGGTCAGTGAATTGCCAAAATGTTTTCAAACGATTCGGATTAAAGCTTTCACTCTATCGTTACTCGAGCCTTCTGAGAATAATTGTCTCAAAATGTGTTCAACCATCTATCTCTGTCTACCCGTGTATTTAATACATGTGGTAATAAATGTGCAAACATCTGGAATGGATTTTTAAATTATACTGCAAAATCAGTTTTGTCCAGAAAACAATTTTTACGTTACATTTAACCTGTATGTTAATGTGTAAACCATCTTTCCTTCTTCCTACACGTTCACACAGGTTCCTAAAATGCAGATGGTGTTGAAACTGAAGCTCCCTCTCAGTAGGCTAACGGACATAATGATCAGATTGACTGCAAGCTGCCCATGGGTGTGGAGCTTTGGTGGAAAATAACAACTGAAATGAAATGACTATATGACTTGTATGACCATTATGCATACAGTATGTAAAGTAATATCAGAGGAATAAGGTACATTTACAGTAATACAGGGTGAGCGCGAACAGCAGAAAGAAAAACATTTGCAAATTTAACCATTCTCATGTTACATCACTTTATAACATTTGTGCTACTTTGCCAGACAGCCTCGTCCTACGGAGTCAAAGTTTCAGTGGATAAGCCCACTGACTTGTCACTTTAGTGTTTCAAACAACTATATAATGGGGAACCAAGTGCAGATATTTACTGTGGCAAAGCATGTAGAAACAATGCTTTACTGAAGACAGGGTTGGGATAATGCAGGCAATCAGTAAACAAGCAGAGGAATAGCAGGGAAAGGCAGGCTAAGGTAAGGTTAAAATATGAGAAGCAGATAGGCATTGGTACAGGAGGCATATAATATAGTAAATAACAAGAACAATAGAGTAATAACTCAACAGCTATAGGCAAACGGAAACAAAGGCCTTAAAGAACGTGAACAAGTGAAACAGCAAAGGAGAGACCACTCAAAACTATCGTTCTGGATCCTGGCTGGAAGCTGGAGTCACAGCCGAACCTCCGACTGAATGCTGCTGCATCTCAAAACTATACATAACACAATACAAACCGACTCCTCACTGGAGAACGGAGCAACTGTCGGCGAGGCAGTAGGGCTCATGTGAATGTAGTCTTCACCTTAGCAAATGCTATCCACAAACTCATCATAGTTTCTTTAATAAATAAGAACTAAGAACAAATAAAAATACCTTTCTGGATAATCATATACACTCTATCATTGTGTAAGTAACAGACCCTTCTCTACCCCCTTTATCCCAGTGACCGTTGTTTTTTGAAAAATACTTGACATTACATAATTAGAAAACTGATTGCAAGAATACACTCTACTGATTAGTATAGACTCTGTACTAATCATAACCAGTTGTGTGAAAATGTCTATCAATATTTAAACTTGCCTTTTCCATCATGCCAACTACACGATGAGTGTCAGGACACTGAAAGGTGGCAATAACAAGATGACATATTGAAATCTATACTCCAAGAGTGTGTATGAGATAAAAATGGGTATCACTGCCAAAAAGCTGAGACACGAAGAAGACCACTTTCACAGAATAGTAGCGTGAAGAGAAATTATCCAAAACAGTAGTTTGTCCATACAGTGTGTGACATAAAAGATAGATTAAATGTTTTTTTTATAATTCTATTGTGTTTATTTAATCTTAACACAATGTAAAATTAAGTGCAATAAAAACTAAAAGCAACATTTTTTTAAACAATAAATAAAACATGCACCATATTAATTAGTACTGGGGAAGTTTGGTTCAGTCTATATATATATTCAAATACTTTGGTGGGGTCCAGACACTAATAATTCAGACACATAATTGCAGGCCCATCATGCAGGTTCATGCAATTCACAAAAGTATTAGGACAGTAAGGAGGTCTAATATTGGTGCAACCACACGTCTGGATGAGGTGTACTATAAAAATAAAGTGAAATCTTAAACTGCAAGGTGGAGTCGTGAGAAATGGTAAGAAAGAAGTGGTTTTCTCAATACCCATCTGACTCATATTATTTCATGTTGCCAGTGACTTGCCTTGGACTATATGCGGCTTATAGCCATTTTGCTAATCCAATGTTTCATCGAGAGTGAGTTATAAACAATTGCGCAATTGGTGTTCAAATTGCAGGAAGCCTTATAACCTAAGAATTGTTAAGAGAGATGTTTAATCTCAGTCGGTTTATTGGCTGACCAAAAGATTTCCAAATTCCTTACGAGGATTGACATTGTATTGTCTTTGTGTGTTGGTGGCATAAACAGCTTTACTGGTTGGTTGTCAAGGTGAAAAATGTCTGATAAGATAAGATTTGTTACAGGAATACGTCTTTACAGAGGGTAGTGGTTTTACAAGGGCTTACAATAAATACTTAAATTAAATTCTTGGGAAATGTTGATATTTTCAGCAACTATTCGCACGATATAGTAGTTTACCATATACTACGGTAAGGCTTTTCTGAATACTGATAATGATTGAATTCATGTATTTTTAATTATATAAAAAAATAATGTCAGACAACGGGGCTAGTGTTAACACAACCGTGGCACCAGGGCCAAACTTTTAGCCTATAAGCTAATAATAGTGCGTTTGTAAATCCATCATTCAGCAGGGCACGTGCTCTTTCACTTCCAGACGATAAGTCTGTTTATATTGCTTTAATTGTCTTTTCTGTGTGTTTATCTTCCGATTTGTCTGTCTGTCTGTCTGGCTGTCACCCAGTCAGTGAGTATCTACAGTACCTGTGTTATAATCCTTGTCATGCTCATATGGAAATTAAAAGGACATAAATGTGATGACCTATTTGGTGTCCATTTTTAAGGTTCAGGGAAGCTGTTAAAACTTCCCCGTGGGACTTTCTCTGGGAAGCTGTGGCCTAAGCGATGCAAATGATGGCTCCTCTTCAGTACTGCACTATACGCTCTTTATTCTAAAGGACTAATATAGGTACACTTTCACATTTATTTTTATCTCTTACTGTAGGTAATGCCAGTGTCAACCTTTTCATGCACAGATTACAGCGCCTGTTGATGATGACTTACCATGTCACCAATGGATGCATTATATTTAGCCTAGACAGTCAAATATAAAGCCTACTAAGGTAAAGTTAATTTGGTGATACTGTGACTTTCTGAAATATTCTGTGTACACAAAGTACAAATTATTTTGTAATTGTACATACAGTGTACTGACTGATATGTTGTGTGGGAGACATGTGTCACGTGTCTTTGTCTTCCTCAACCAGAAAACCTCTTGAAAATGTCTTGAAAGAATTAACTGTTTAATATATCTACTGTAATCCAAATACTGACATCCTAATACGTAGGCCTTATGTAATAGTTCATTCAATACAGTAACTGCAGTGACGGTTATGTTTCCAGTTCTATAAATATATAGTATATAGCAAATGCCTGGATCACCATTATTAGCGTTATTAAAGAGTGCTTTTGGTAACATGAACAATACACAATAGAAAGACACATTTAATTACCCCAACCATGAAAGGCACAAACACTATTGCTGGTGTCTGTGACTTTCCCAGACATTACATGAAATTACAACAAATGCTACATCAAATGGTTTGATCAGCTGCCATGTTGTTAAATTAAAATATAGAAAAATCCAGAATAAATTACACATAATTATATTACACACACAACAAAGTTATTTTTGTTGTGATCTTATCATATAAAATCTACAGTAATCGATTACAGTATAGTACTTACTATCAATTTGACAAATTCATACAAATATCTGTAAAGCAAAATGTATCTTTGTTTGTTTTTTCCTTGTCTGGTGTATGTGGTTGGTATTTGTCTTACATAACAGGGCCTCATTTTGTTTTGCAGGCACTGAAGCCACATTTGGCCCTAAAAAATATTTTTCTTCCAAGCACATTGGTGATTCAGTGGACAGAAAAAGAGTTTTGCCACTTTTGCGTGTTGGCTTTTATGGATTTTAAGCCAGTACTATATTATGATTCAGATTTCATGTTTGTACTGTTGATATGCTCATCATTATATATTTTAAATTTACTATATTATTATATTTATTATATTACTATTTCGTTTTCTTAACTTTGATGATAATTACAGTAGATAAGGCATAGGTATTTTGAAGTACTTCCCTTTTAAAGAATCACAACAGTTTAATAGTACTATATGTATGAGTCACTCTAAAACCACACAATTATATATAGGAGAGTACGATCAAAACCACACATTAAAGCAAGATGATCTCAGCTATCCTGGAGAAAGATAGCTAAATACAAGAATGTCTCTCTCTGCAATTCCATATGGATGTACTGTACCCTCAGAAGCTTCACCCCCCAAATCGGACATGCATGGCCAAGGATGTTTATGTTTATGTGTATTTAGTAAGGGACAATACACATTAATTAATATAGTACCACTAACAGAGGTCATGTAAATGTGTGAGATTTAGCCATACAGGCAAATTTTCATTCTGCTCCAGCTGGTGGGAGAGGATCATGGCAATAATATACAATTTTGAGGCCTCAGTAGTGGGATTATTCCTAATATATCCCAAATGTGCCAAACCAAACCTAATTCTATTCACACATTCTTTAGTTGGAGTTGTAAATTAAAGTTGTGAATCCATTATGATGCCTAAATATGTATATTCATTATTAGTATTTTGCCTTCTACTATAACATCTGAGTCTGCATCTATATTCACAGATTTAGAGAAAAACATACATACAGTACAGTTGTACTGACATTAAAGTGTAAACATTAATTAATTAACAGTTATAGATAATAATCATGATAGTTCTTCTGCGACTTGCTTCTTGTTTATTGCATGAAAATATTTTACCATATCATCAGCATACTACCTACTATGCTTACTCCGGGTAGGGAATGAGTCCTTAGAGACCCCAAGTGAAGGAGTTCAAGTACCTCGGTTCACGAGTGAAGGGACAGTAGAGTGGGAGATTGGCCGGAGAATCGGAGCAGCATGAGTGGTATTACAATTACTTTACCCCACCGTTGTGATGACAAGAATGCTCCAGTCATGTCCAGCTAGGAGGAGGCCTCGGGGAAGACACAGGACTAGGTGGAGAGAATATATCTCCACATTGGCCTGGGAACGCCTCGGGATCCCCCAGTCAGAGCTGGTTAATTTGGCTCGGGAAAGGTAAGTTTGGGGTCCTCTGCTGGAGCTGCTGCCCCCGCGACCCGACTATGGATAAGCGGTTGAAGATGGATGGATGAATAGATCATCAGCATACATCTGACAAGTACAGCAGGTGGACACACTTCAGGTAGGTCATACAAACTGAATAACACGGGACCGAAAATAGAACCTTGAGGTACACCAATATTATTTTCTACCATTTCTGAGGTTTTATGATTTGTATGATTGTTCTCTGTCTGTAAGGTAGCATTTTATCCATTTAATTGCATTCTCTGAAATATTTAACTTTGATAACTTGGTGATTAAAACATCATAATTGACAGTATCAATTTCAATCATTGTAAACAGCCCCTACCACACCTCCCTTATCTAGTTTAGCCTTAATATTTTCAGTATCAGTAGAATTACGTTTTCGAAAACCAAATTGCATAGGATTAACTGAGAAGGAAGTAGCATTCAAATGTGATATGATCGGTACAGAGATAGATTTTTCTGCAATTTTTGACACTGCTGGAAAAATGCTGAAAAATACTGATATACAGTAGTTATGAATTGCCATATGATCACCTAATTTGAACACTGGTCTAATGGTCAAGGAATGAGTGCATCCTTATGAGTTATAATAAATACTGTATCCAACCCATAAACATCTGTTGCTCTTGAACAATTCAAGGAGGAAATAATCCTATTCACTTTGGAGTTGGTCACCTCTTTAAAGTTCAAAATACAGTAGGTGCATCATTATTTGTGACAGAATTGTTAGAACCAGGGAAATTCTGAGTCAACGTTTTTATAGAAACAATAAAATATCTAAATACTGTTGCCACTTCATCAGATAATTGATCACAGTCCCTTTTATATTTAGTTCTATTGTTCTACAGTATTAGATGGGAGAGTGTTGTGTGGTTTGGTCTGCACAACTTTTTGTTTTCATTTACAGTAGGCTACACAGCCAGAGCTGCGTAGGAACACCAGTTTATTTTTTAAGCATACAAAAAGTATTGTATATGTATTATCTTATAATAATTGACTTCACCTTTAACTACTCAATTAATAGGTTTGCTGCTATTGCTGCATGACTGACTCACTCTGTGTATGTGTGTGCGTGTGTGTATACGTGTGCGTGTGCGTGTGCGTGCGTGTATCGATGGGTGGTGGGGTTACAGTTGTAGACAATGTCCGTCGTAGTCACTTAGTGAAAATAAACACTCGTGACGTTGTAGCCTACACATTCCAGAAACTTAATCCCAGTGTATTGTCTAATCCTATCTTGATGTTAGCCATATGAAGTTTACCACAAAATAGGCCCTTTCAAAAAATAAAATAAAATAACAGGAGCCAAAATGTCCTCACTTCCTTTTGCACAAAACAGCTCACATTTGATTAAAGAAGGCCTTGCGTCTTTCCAGGAATCTTTCAGTAACGCCAGCGCCGCCCTATACATCAAAAACCGGCGTCATTGGTGTCCCCGATGGCTTGCCTTACTTATGAAGAGCTCAAAACAAGCAGGGAAACATTAGTCTGGAACAAGACAACCTTGTGCATACCAGAACTCATGTAGAGTCGACCGCACACGCTCTCTCACTGTTTTATATCTCTGTATCCTGTCCCCTGCTATTCTCTCACGCCTCCATCTCTTTCCCCCCCAAAGGCATCCAAACCCCAGCCCTAATCTATGCCTGTTTTCATCGCATAGTGTCAAACCAGAAGATGCAATTATGCAAGAATTTGCGAGCGCATGTGTGCATTTAGGGCGAATGTCACGCTTGTGTGTGTGTGTGTGTGCACTTGCGCAGACGACTCCAGCTCTATTTTGGTTTGTGGTCACTCAGAAGGGTGGATACAGAGGAGAAAAAGTGACGGGGAGATTTAGTGACTGTACTCTCTTGGTGTTGATAAGGAAACAGTAATACAGTAAGACCTGCTGAATTATCTGTCATGGTTATTAGAATACCATTAGATCATTTAGCATTTATCCAAAGTGACTTACAATGATTTACAAATATTACAAGGAGCAGATACGTAGGGGTTATTTTACGTACCAAGACAATCCAACAACTTTCTACCTGGATGTCCAACACAAGACCATTAGACTATAGACCGAAGTGACTCTTTAATGATAGGCATAGCAAAATAGAATTAGCTATATTGTATGTTGTGGCTGAACTTCCTGCTTTAAATATGTTATTATTATGAAAATAAACAAGAGCAGCATGTCTGTTCCTGTAGAACTGCCATAATGTCTCTTTAATTAACAGATTGGATAAATTAGATATATTGAGGTCGGGTAATGCCCTCTATCTCTGTTGTTGTGCCAGTTGAAGATTCTTTGAATTTCATTCTACTCCTTGAATTCCTGCATTATTACTGTAAGATACTGTACATTATATTGTTAGTTACAGTACAAATCCATAGAAGCACATTCAAATTCCTTAGGCAGAAGATATACGGTGGAATGCAGTAATCAACTGAGTGTTGACATCTTATTGATAAGGCTCTGTAAACATGTGTGCGTGTGTGTTCACTAAACAATGTAAACACAACTCTGTACTGCCCACATTCTCATTAGTGCTGCACAGATCCAGTCCTTCCGTTACAAGGGTCGTCAATTCGCCAGAATATTGGTGGCGTCTGCTTTAGATATAGTTAGAGTTTGGAAAAATAAACTATTTCACAGCAAAATTGTAGCGAGATTTGTGGCAACAGAGTTCGGTTATCAATGTTCTTGCTACAGTAGAGTGCATTAAGAGTCTAAAAGGGAATAAATCTCACCAGCCCTGGGTAATGGGTGAGTGGCACAGCTAAGTTGTTTCTCTCAGCGGCACACCGGTTATGGTCAGAAGATGATGTCAAGGAGGCTAAGAAGAACGTTGCTGATGTATTTTGTGTTCGTAGCTAGGATAATTTATCTCTGCACTTCTACAGAAGTATGTACGAATACTCTGCTACCTGGAGCCAAAGGTATTATCATTGTTTTGTGCATTATATTAATATTATTTTATTAAATGGTCACAGTCACATCATGTATTAAAATATCATTAATAATCATGTGTTTTATATTTTGTATTAGTAAGTAGCTCGCTTACCATTTTATGTTCTCGTTTATGTTTTCCATGACAAAATTAATTATTAATTTGAATGTTGTATCTGTGTTCTTTATCAGTATTTGGTATTTTTATATGTATTATATGGCTTTGATTATTATTTGACCCAAGCCTATTTCATTGCTGTATTAGAAGAATTAGAGTCAATATTTTCATCTTTTACGCCTAGAAACAAAAATAAAAATAACGTAAACAATGCAATGTAACTGTGTAGCCTGCGTAAGACATTTGATGGAAAATACAAGGAAACACAAGGAATGATGTAAACCACCCGTGAGATATAATAAAGGGGGTTGACAATGTATGAACAAGCACAGAGCATGTAATGTCCTGTTGTTTATTAGCCAGTGGTTAGTTAGTGAGAGCTAACGTCTTTTGGAGGGAATACCTCCCTCAGTGTGCCCTCAGTTTTATTGGAATCCAGAAGCTTGCTAACCCCTGCTGATTCAGACAGCAATAACAATGTGGAACAACAGACAGACCTAATAAAGCAAACAGTTAGCCCAATTTCTGCTGTATGGCTACTGTATGTATACTGTATGGCTTCCACATTTGGTATTTAAAATAATTTACAAAAATGAAATGCCTATTGTCCTCTGGTCAACTTGTTGCTTAGGGTCCTATAGGGAGTTGAGATACATTTCCAACATGCACATTTTTATTGTCTTCATAAACAGTAATTATGGCAACACTCAGGGTTAGAGTTATCTTAACCTCATAAAGGTAGAGTCTGTGATTGTAAGCTTATACACTTTCTAACAAACTAAGTGATAATCTATTCGCTAGCTGCCCATTCTGAAAACAATATTGAGTGTTCCTAGACAGCCTCGGCTCTATACATGGGAACACAAACAAAGTGGTGGAGACCGCACCACACAACAATACACTAGCCTTGGCAATGGGTTTCCAATGTGTGGGGTGGAGCTTCTGAGGGAGCACCCTATGGCATTGAAGGGAGAGGTGTTTTTGTTTTGATAGAGTTCACATATCAATCTTTCTCAGGAATGACTGACTCCTTTAGCTTAAGCCTATACATTATCCAGCATGTGATAGAAACACACCCTTGACCACAGCTATTGCGGGAATACACAACAGACTCAAGAGTGATATTACTCACACACACACACACACACGCACACACACACACACGCACAGTATGCATTATTTATTTCCCTGCCAGCCAGGCAGTCAGCTCTGGTATGACAGTGTGTATTTGGACAGCTGCTACTGAGATGAACAGATTATTTACACAAGCCTCATCCCAGACAGTAGTAACCACGGGAAGTGATTTTGTGTGTGCATCAGATGACACTTCTCAATACATATATATACAAAAGGGGGTTAAAAATGAGCTACAGAAATACTGTATAAGTGGAAAGTAGAATGCGATGGCATCAACTAAGTGAACCAAATCTTACCAGTCTACAATGCTGTCCAAATTAAGTTGACAGGATATATAGAGTATACCCTTAAAGTATACCCTTATACCCGTACCTTACAGTACCCTTATCCCTGTAGGCGACCAGGGTGAATCTGGAGATTACGGAGAGCAAGGGAAGCTGGGAAAGACAGGGCCCCCAGGAACTCCAGGTATCTGCAAAATACATCACATATATTTGTCTGTTCCCTTTGCCATCAATTATATTCCATTTATGTTATTCTATCCAGCAAAATCATTTAAAGGTACAGTCCTCGACAGAATGTGCTGCTGAGTTCAAAAACAAAACAATGTTTCAGTAATGCTGCCGGCCACAAAATCAAGGGCATTCAAAGAGTTTAGGTTTTACACATCCTACATTTGTAACACAATAACTATCACACGAGAGGTAGCGCTGTTATACTGAATATCGATTGTGAGCTAATTAACTTGCTTTACTGAATATCAGTATAACAGTTGTAAGGTAGGTTTGTTATATGGCCTCACGCTAAATGCTGAACATAATCTTTTCTTATCAGTTCTACTGTACAAGCCCAATCAAATTACTTGGTTGAAGCGAGTTGTTGTATAATTTAATATTTAATAATGTAGTTACAACTACCTACAATGAATAAATGACCATCCATATATTAAATGCTGCCACCATATAGGTGCTAAAAACAACTGAGGAAAAGCAGGAATTCTGTAAACCCTTCACGACTCCAATGTGTAACAAGAGAACAAGCCCCATCTGACGACATGTGGCACAAACACCTGGTCTGTACGATAGTTGTAACCTCACTCTATCCCAAACAATGCAACGTTATTCCTGTGCTGTGTGAACCTTGTTCTTACAGACAGAGCCGGTGTGTGTTTCTGTTGAGGAAGCAGACGTGGTACATGCTGATGAGGACACAGTGGCGTCCTGCCATGCCATATGTGTTACAACAGTACAGTCTATCTATTATTACCATAGATAGACTGTCTGGCAATCAGGCATATAAAACAGCATACACAGTCTACATGTGACTATAAAACACAGAGAATCAAATTCATTACCATCCATTTGAATACAGGAATGCAGACTAACTGACAAGAATACAGACTAACACACATGCCCTGTATATAAACAGCGCATGTGTTGAACATATTAGCACACGGAAATACACAATACACAGTCTTGGCTTTTGGCAGCCAAGAAATGGTATCTGGCTATCCTCTTTCCTCTGCGTTTGGTCCAACAAGGTTTCACAAGAGAGGTGCTCACCCTCTGTCTCTCTCTATCTAGAGTATCTCGATCATTCTCTCACTCTCACAGACACACAGACACACACACGGCGCACACGCACATTGTATGTGGACAATACATGGTAAGCTGCTCAAACACATGCCCTGCTTTCACAAATACACATTTCTCTAATCAGGATTGTTTGAGTTAAAATAAACCATAACACAACATGACCCCATGTGTGCTTTGTCAACTTCTCAACTCACGGGCAGCTTTTCAGCATTATGGTAAACCCAATCATTATGGGTTTTCTGTGTATATGTGTACAATGAACACAGATGCCTGTGATGTGTTCTGACGGCATTGTGTCGCCGTCATCATACACACGTCTTCATTTAGCCTACTTTACAGGAAATGTCAGGTTTGTTTTACTTAGGGGAATGTTTTTTTTTTTTTGTGTATTTTGTAGTACCGTTTCAAAAATAAGAAATAGATGACTGAATTATGCTTCTGAAAGTATGTTGGACAACAACTTGAATGTCTCACCAGCAGTTCCCGTAGTTTGTAAATGTGAAATGTGATGTCATTTATTTTGCGTGATCCTTTCTTACGGTAAATGGTAGAAGTATTTCTCCCATTAAACGTTGTAGTCATCACAGTTAGACACCAGGGAAATGATACCTTTTAAATATAGCTGTTAATGATGGAACAGCACGCTGTCCAATGCAAATTGAGTCTTTGTTGCATATTAGCCCCCCTCAAGTTTGGTTTAGAGATACTAAATATCTGCTAAATGCCGGAAATATAAATTTTAAGTGAATTGCTACTGACAAAACAACTAACATGACCTCAGTTCTGCATGATAATTAAAATGTCTGGGTTTTTCTCGGCCATTGAACATTTGCAATTGGAAAACTCTCCCGCTGTGGGTCTTTTCCATGGGCCCTCTATGTGTTTGTTTGAACAACAGATTAGAATGGTAAATATAGGTCTGAGCGCTCTGCACCTTTTGTGCTTACGCAGGTGCCTACAATTGAGACGTTACACCAGTTAAATGGGTTGGCCATTGTGACAGAAGATGTAAGAGCTTAGTGATAGGAGGGTCTGTTATCTCTGGTTTATATAGACGGTTAAACTGGCAGCTAGTCTCATGGGAAAATAAGGTTAGAGTTAGTCTTGACTGACTTTCAATGACCACAGACAAAACAGCGTGGCAGTGGTTTGGACTCTATTCGGATGTTACTGTGCGATTAAACAGAAAATGCATTAACCTACTGTACCATCACAATGTATTTTAACTTGTTCACAAATGAACCGCTGTAATTTTTCTCTAAAGTCTTCACCTCCAAAGATCTCACACAAAACTCAATACTTAGTCATAAATTAACAAGCTCTAGACATGTGAGAGTGGAAAATGACAATTGGCAATTGGCTGCCTTTGCTTCTGTACAACAGCATAGTTAACATGTCTTATGTGTGTGATTTCTATATCTCTATATATCTATAATCTTTATAACAGCAATCAAACTCCTTGGCCTGTCACTTAATATTTTAAACACCATCCATTTTCAGCTGAATTGTTTCCTGAGGAAAACT
The DNA here is from genome assembly GCA_025447795.1 of Speoplatyrhinus poulsoni. Taxonomy (NCBI): domain Eukaryota; kingdom Metazoa; phylum Chordata; class Actinopteri; order Percopsiformes; family Amblyopsidae; genus Speoplatyrhinus; species Speoplatyrhinus poulsoni. The sequence continues at coordinate 393 of JAOEGT010039133.1, read as the reverse complement.
CATTCAGGTCTTGGCAAAAGCTTATGTCTTCCTGTTTTCCCATAAGGTCACAATAGTGTGTAACATTCCCTCCAAATTCTAACTGACTACTGCACTAAGCCTCCCATTCCTTTCTCAATATCAAAATATATTAAATGACAGCCAACGAGCTGGAATTTTAAATATGGCTCAAGAGGAAACTGACACAATGTAATATAAATGTGTTTGTTTGAAATCAGTCATGGCGCATACACCATTCACTAGCTGTTCATTCTATGTGCGTGCTGAAAACAAGAATCAAGTGTTTGTACACTGACCTGGCTGACAATACAAACAAACTGATGCAAACACATTATCCTAGCCTTGCCAATGCGTTTCTAGGGGGAGGAAGGGGGGGGGGGGGGCAGAGCTTTT
>JAOEGT010039114.1:0-23391 GCA_025447795.1 Speoplatyrhinus poulsoni | reverse complement strand
TTTCCTGGACACATATATGCACACAACTATTGCTGGTTAACATTTTTGTGATGTTTAAACATAGAACATAATAAAAGGAATTAGGGAGGAAGTATGTACTTTTGTCTTGAATAAAATAAATTGTCCAGCTCTGTGTGTGTGTGTGTGTGTGTGTGTGTGTCTGTATGTGCGTGTGCATGCGTGTGCGCGTGCACGTGTGTGTGTTTTCTTCCCATGGCTGAGTCACCTGGCTCCCTATGTTTACTTATTTAGGCCAGCAAAGTCCTCTGGAAAATATGCATCGTTATAACTGTCCTCTTTGTGAAGCACCAGGCCTCTGTAATATTTCCCACCTAGGTGTGTGTGTGAGTGTGTTTGCTGATGCCAGCGCGCAGGACAGAATGGTTTAACCCCCACGTCACCAGCTAAGCTTCGGCCTCCACAGGACAGGCCTTCCATCTCAATCTGAGCCTCACAGACTCCATGGGGCGGCCATGCACTGTCAGAGCTTGCCTCATTTAACAGATGCAGAGGTTTGGTCTGCCAGATTGTGATTGGGCTATCACAGGCTTATATACGCTGTTGTTCTTTCTCTCTCCCCCCCCCCCCCTGCTGTCCCAGCAGCAAGATGTTTTTAGGGGTGTTGTGACATTTATAAATTTGTATGTGGTTGTAAATGTATATGTTTTGCTGTCGTGCTACTGAAAAAAGACACACGCTATGAATGACAGAAACGCTATGATGGGTGGGTCAGATAGGGGCAGTACACAGTTTTATATAGAGGCATGACTCAGCGATGTTCCTTAATGAAGACACATGTCTGTACCCTTCATGCCTGCGCTTCCGCTTGTCCGTCCGTCTGTCCGTCTGCCTGTCTGTCCACCTGTTGGCCTGTCTGTCTGTCTGTCTGTCTATCTGGCTGTCTGTGTCAGACCCGGGGCCTCGCAAGAGAGGACATGTCCTGGATGAATAGCCAGTTTAACACTATCTGTCTCTCAGGCTTCAAAATAAAAATAAAAAAGGGAAGAAGGAAGGACCAGTGAATGATATGGGATGGAAAGGTGTGAGAGAACCCCTTTACATTTATGGCCTCTGTAGAAGTGGAGGAAGTCATGTAGTAAACTGGAGTCACGCTCCACGGCTCTCACTCAATTCCAAGTACATCACACACACACACACACACACACACACACACACACACACACACAGAGTGAGAAGACAGTGACAGGAAAACTACATCTGAAACTCAAGACTCAAGATCAATGGACCCCCCTTAACAAATAAATACTGTGAAGAATTGTTCATTGTATGCCATGACTGACAGCATGAAAAGTATCTCTAGGCCTAATGGTAAACTGAAGGCTACAAATGTCTTCTTTATGTTATAAACAATATTTATTTTATATCTATAGTATGTATATATTTATCATATCAAATGTTTATTTCTATAGTATGTTTATTTGAGCCAACTGTTTAATATCTATGTATTTACTATGTAAGATGTCCTTGAGTGTTTAGAACGGCGTCCAAAATAAAATGTATTATTATTATTATTATTATTATTATTATTATTATTATTATTATAAATGTCAAGGAAATCTGTTGTTTTGAATAAAATGTGTATAGTAATATTGATACAGCGAGCTAAGCGCATCGTCTCGGCAGCTCCATACAGCCCCATTACGCAAATCACGGCATCACCTCTGCGCCACGCACACTTCAACAGAAACAACTGAGCGTCAATCGGCGCTGCTTAATGGCCCGTCCCTGTCAACACAGGGTTTCTCACATGTGTATTTGGGACAACAAAAGATTAGCATTATTTGCAAATATACAACCGAGTTCAAAGGCAATGCGTCCAGGCTGGCTCTTCCTTTCCCCAGAATTAAATGCGGACAGCAAGGCTACTCGTTTTTTTTAACAGTCTATGCATATAATCCCATTGTCCTGGTTAAAAGAGTCTACACATATGCGTTTAGGCAATTTTGTTAGTCTTATATAGAAAGCCATCAAACAGGTTTAACAGCTATATGGAGCATGCAAACCATTAGATGTGTTTCAATGTTAAGACATAGGCTAAAACTTTTATATTGCAGGGCCTTATGATTTAATCAAGTGGTTCCCAAATCCTGCTTCTGCCCTGCATGTCTCAACACACCTGATTAAAATGAACGGGTCGTCATAAATATCTGCTGAAACCTGATAACGACCAATTTGAATCAGGTGTGTGCAGGTACAGTTAAAACATGTAAGGCAGTGGGTCGCCAGGACGCAGCCTATGTTTAACGTGTAAACTACACAGTCCATATAGGCAATATGGTTTAGCAAAATGGGAGAAGCGTTTTACAACGAGGCGTGGTTTGCGTACACAAACCACGCCCACAAGCCCCATGAGGTCCCTTGGGGCCCTTAAATTATCAGGTCCCGGACATCCCGGACAGCATTGTAGCCTATAGGACTTATCTATCAGCACCGTCTTCGCAGTCGGTGAACTTATAGTATCTGAGTCGGATCTTTACACTGCGGGGAAAGTATGTCTTCTACCAACTCAGATCAGCGCCTGGACCATCTACTGAGCGCTGTGGAAAGCGAGTTTCAAAAAGGCAGCGAGAAAGGAGATGCGTCTGAACGGGATATAAAATTATCGCTGGAAGATGCTGAGCTATGGACCAAGTTCAAAGAGTTAACCAACGAAATGATTGTTACCAAAACTGGGAGGTATGTAGGCTTATCTGTCAATCGGAGGTTCGAGGCCTTAGAGGCTCCGAGGCCAACCGCACCGTTATGTTGTAAACACTGGGGTCGCCTTGTTTTTCGTTGCCCATGTAGTCTAATCTTCCATTTGGCTAGGGTTACAATGGCCTAAAAATGTGCTTCTTAAAAAGAAATGTCTGAATAGGCTACATTTCCACAAAACAGATGGGTCCCCAAAACATGGGCCTGGATTATGTTATGAGGTAGAAGCTATAGGGACCGGTTTTTATCTGATGCCACAGCTAACAACGAATTTCGTTCTGTGAAAATAATATCGTAGGCTATATCTTAGTTATGAAATTAAGGTAATTTTGTCCGAACCTACATAATAAATTTTTAGGTCTTTAGGCCGAACCTCTAATACATTTTTACGTCTTTAGGAGGATGTTTCCGGTGCTTAGAGCCAGCGTCTCCGGCCTAGACCCCAACGCCATGTACTCGGTTCTGTTGGATTTCGTAGCCGCAGACAACAACCGTTGGAAATACGTGAATGGTGAATGGGTCCCGGGAGGCAAACCGGAGCCCCAGAGCCCCAGCTGCGTTTACATCCACCCGGACTCCCCGAACTTCGGTGCGCACTGGATGAAGGCCCCTGTTTCGTTCAGCAAAGTGAAGCTGTCAAACAAACTCAACGGCGGCGGACAGGTATAGGCAGGTTCCTTTGTTTATTTTAAATGATTATTAACTAAAATGTTATTGTAGGTTAATTTAGGAATAATAAACGCAATGAACACAAATATGAAATCCACGGTCTCGACCTTTTTCTCTAATGTAGGCCTAAAGGTTAGTTAAGGCCTACATAATAGTGATTTAATTTACGATGAATTACAATGTCCTTTGTTTAATTTTGTTCTATAGATCATGTTGAACTCTTTGCACAAGTACGAGCCCAGGATACACATTGTAAAAGTGGGTGGCATACAGAAAATGATTAGCAGCCAATCTTTCCCAGAGACACAGTTCATTGCAGTCACGGCTTACCAGAACGAAGAGGTGAGTAGCCTATGGCTATATATAGACACATTGCTGTTAACTCACAACACAAATTAACGTATTATTATCAATAGCCAGCCTACATTACCGAACAAGCACCGATATTGACACTGCACACTGAAAACGTCTTCCCATTTCATTCAGATTACCGCACTGAAGATCAAACACAACCCCTTCGCCAAAGCATTCCTGGACGCCAAAGAACGGTAAGCATAGGCTATACAAAAAAGATAAAAGGAAAAAAATGTTTGTTAATTTACACGACTTCTGATGTATGCTAACCAATATTATTTTAAATAACAGAAGCGACCACAAGGATGTTCCTGACCACTGTACTGATAATCAGCAGTCTGGCTACTCTCAACGTAAGTGACCAAACGTGGATTCACAGCCCATGTTTTAGAAGTTTCAATAATCGTATTCAAGTAAATGTGTCGTTATCATGAATCTGCAGAGATTGATAATGGTCCATGAGCATCTAGAAGCCACTGTAGTGTGATAGAGACATGCATTGACAGCTGTCTTATCTGTTTAGTGGGAGGCTGGTTTCTCCCAGGCCAGAACTCCATCTGCCCAAGCAGCAGCCCCCCTCAGTTCAATGGGACAGGGGGGCACTCCTCTGGCTCCTACTGTGACCGCTACTCCACCCTGAGGAGCCACCGCACCTCCCCGTACCCCAGCCACTACCCCCACCGCAGCGCCTCCACCAGTAAGTCCCCCCTAGAAACACCAGTCAGTGCTGCATGGTTCCACATTTCTAGAACATCTGACGACATAGTTCGTTTACATTTAAGCAAAGCGATGGTATTTTGAGAAGCACCATACAAGTGCTTGTTTATGGCTTTGTTTTAAGGTTTTTGGTCATGTTTTACAGATAACTACATGGACAACAGCTCAGGGACGCTGCCTTCTCACGACAGCTGGTCTGCCCTTCAGATCCCCAACTCTACCGGCATGGGCACCTTGTCCCACACCACCAACTCCACCTCCAACGCCAGGTGAGCGTCCTCACGCACACACTCACACCAAGCCAGGAGGTGGCCATCTTTGTTTACCTGAAGCAGAGCAAGACTTAATATAACATGACAATGCTTTAAAATCCAGTAGCTTTTAAACTTGATGGCCTGTGACCTATGACCCCCTAAGAGAAGTGGCTCGTATCTTGTGACAATTGGCATGATATGAGCAAGCCACTTTTAGACTAATACCATACATACTGTTTACTGTAATAGCATGGTGTAAAATATATCCAGGATATAACATAAATGAAATCATAAATAGCACTGACAAAAATGTTATACAGCTCTGGAAAACAATTATGAGACCACTGTGTATATTAACAAATATTTAATAGTATGAATACACTGTAAATGTAAAACAAATAGCAAAAAACATATATACATTATAAAAAACATATATCGTAAATAAAATAAAATATATTTAGAAATAGTTAAACCAGAGAACATGCTGCAGTGGTCTGCTCATTTCTTCCAGAGCTGTTTATGTAAATCTTACTAAGGACAAAAACTAAAGTAAAAACAAATGATTCAAAGTACTGTCATTAAAATTATTTTCACGGAGCCCCCAATAGCCCCCCGCGGCTCTATCTGGGACACTGCCCCAGTGTTGGGTGCTCCTAACCTGACCTCATATCTGACCCGCTGTCTTTCCACCACAGCCAGTACCCCAGCCTGTGGTCCGTAGCCGGGACCACCCTCACGCCCTCGGGCTCCGCCTCTGGCTCCCTGCCAGGGGGGCTCACGTCCCAGTTCCTGAGGGGCTCCTCTTACACGGGCCTGACCACCTCGCTGCCCGTCACACCGCCCTCCTCCATGTACGACCCGGGCCTGGCCGAGGTGGGCGTGGGCGTCGGTGAAGCCCAGTTCGAGAGCTCCATCGCCAGGCTGACAGCTTCCTGGACGCCCGTGGCTCAGAGCTACTGAGCGGGGGTGTGGGGTCCACATCTCCTCCTCCTCCATCACCCGCTGCCCGCTTCAGCCATCGTGGCAGATGTGAAGAGCCTTCATGTGAACAATCGTACAGATTATCTATGAGTGCCCTGTCTGTAGAGTCCTGCTGAAGTCATTGGAGGGTGTGAGAGGAAAAAGATATGCAACTTCAGTGCAAAAAGACAATGGTAAAGGCCTCAGTGTTGCCTTGCATAGTACACATGAATCTAACATGTACTGATCTTCATTGATCCCTGAGGGGAGTGATTTCATGGATGTCACTAGTGTAGGAAGATCTCTCGGAGGTCCATTGTTCAGCAAGCATCCCAAATACACAGCTACAGTATTATGATCACTCAGAACAATAGTGACCAAAAATGTTTGTTAGTGCTTATGGTAAAAATATATATGAAGTAATTGCTTGTGCTAACATGAATGTGTATATGTGTGTATATAGAATAAATTAACGTTTCATTGTTTTGCATATAAATGTAGCCTTTTTGTTTGAAAGACAAAGTGCCTTTTGTCCAAGCAGGGTTGTCGAACAGGCTCTCCTATTGAACATGTAAATACATATCTATTTGAATTGTAACTCTTTGAGTTTTATTTATGTCATTTAATAATAAATTAAATATTCCTTTGATTTTCTCAATTGTTTTTCGTTTATCAATTCTTCGTATGTATTCTATGTATATTTTATTTCAAAAGGTGTATCTAAATGTGAACCTATATTGCTCAAGGCACCTAGTTAAGTATGTAGCTTTATTTAAATCACTAGTGGGAAATATGAGCTAAAATGGTGTATTGCATGTTTATTTCGACTGCTTCAACACGATAAAAACAAAAAAGGCTACTTTTGCCGTAACACTACACACAATTCACACAAACAGACACACAAGTAGCAAAATTAAAACATTTAATTCAAAACTTCGTTCAAAACTACACAATAATTTGTAAAAAACACATTTTGTCATCGTATGGCACACACAGTTCATATGATCTGATTCTGTTTGAACCAGTTTGAACAGTACTGCTGTGTTCAATCTAAAGCATTAGTAATATTTGTTCTTTTCTAATGATACTGTATATTTTTTCAGAGATATTGGTAGAGTAAATTACATATTTTGATCAAATAAAACACACCAGTACTGCACAATAATATTCTTCACCACAATGTAAAATCAGCCAATACATCAATGCATTTCCAAAGGTTACATTTACCTACAGTACTGAAAATTAGAACAGAACATATTAAAACTTTTTTTTTTTATAACTACTGAAAATAGAATATAGTATACTATAGTATAGTAGTAGTGTAAACACAACATAAATATTTGTGAGAAAGTAAATTACAGTAAAAATATAAACCCAAAGCATAATTTCTTTCTATGTCATCTCTCACAAGACAGTGAGGGAAAACTTTTCTTGGATTGGGAATCCATCCTTGCACAAACCCTGCATCAGTTTGGTCACACGCCTTATCCATGGCTTGATTGAGGGAGTATTCTGACATAAGGAGTAGGTAGTGGCCCACTTACTCTATTTACATTTTGTACTGTAAGTTTTAAGGACCTGTTGTAAGGATCTATGTTAGCATGGTGGTGGTGGTGGGCAGCAGGTAAACCCACTTGTTGTCTTTTCATAGTGCTTATGGCTGATTGGTGAGTTTAGAGTTTAGCAGCTGTGTCTGTTCACCTGATAGGCAGGTTTGATCAGTTGTTTCATAGGTGCGGCATTTTGGAAGGCAGAGCTTTGAAATGGCCAAACAGTGACTTTGTATTCGATTTCTGTGTTTAATGTAGATTGTGTGTTTAGTATTTAGCAAAGCACTGTGTTTAGTGTTTTGCAAAACTTGTGAGGCTGAGAATGTGTTTAAAGTTGTGCAGATCTGGGCTGTGGTTTGGCTCCCCAAGTGGATGGTTTCACTAACTGTATGTTATATAATAATTTAGTGTGTAAGCAATAAAAAAAGCTGTAACCCTAGGTCTATTTGAACATGGGTCCAAATGGACCCGGATGAGAAGTGTTGTATCATTCATACTACTAGGAAATCCTCAACTAATGTGTTTTTATGTCCCAGTGTTATTATACATTTTTGATTTTTAAGTCTGTTCTTATATTAGTACCCTTAAAACGCACGACATGGATCCAAATGGACCCGTATCCATTTCCTATGGAATTTGTTGCATATAGTTGGATGTCAATGTGTTACAACTTTTTAAATAATGTATCTCCTCATTTGATATTCAAGGTTATGTTTTTGATAATCACAAATCATCATATTGCTTTCTTAGGATTTTCATACAAATATTTTTTTTATTCTTACTCCAATTCTGACAACATGGGTCAAAACGGACCCATGTTTTTATATTATTTACCTCTGAAATCAATTTTTCTGATTGTTTTTATTGTACATGCATTTATTTATCATCTTATGATAATTGAAAGTTATTTTAATTATTGCATTACCCACTAGATGTGAGTATTTATATCCATGCTAGAGCATGTGCTGCTATATGCATGCGATACTGTAAAAAAGATATGAAAAATGACAGATGACCATATAAGCAATCGCAGCTGCTACTGGTCAGTATCATATCTGAGACAATCAATGGACTCGTATAGGCCTTGTCTTCTGCCTCCTCAGTCAGCATGCCTATGAACATTTATGTGATGAATCTAAAGTGAGCCATGCTGCACATCTGGAGGACGATTTACAGATAAATCGATCAAATCATTATTTTGAGAGATAAAACAACAAAAATAACCACTCAAATACATCAACATCAGAAATTATTACAGGTCCCCATTATCAATGTGGGCAAAATGAGGTATAGGACAACAAAAATGATTTGTATTAAAAACGTTATAAAGAAAAAATAAAGAAAAATAAAAAATGATTTGGAATGATGAATAACATGATTAATTATTGAATATTCTGAATATCACATGGGTAGACGGATTGGTTTTTATGAAGGAACAAAGAGACCTCAAAACGCATAGGAAATGAATACGGACCCATTTGGACCCATGTCGTGCATTATAGGGGTATTCAATATGTTGTGCATTCTAGAGTTAAATCTGTAATAAATATTGTAGCAGTGAGTATGGTAATAAAAATATTTGCATGCCCCACTGCATGCAGGTAGCAGAGGGTTAAATTAAACCGCATTAAGGAGACAAAACCAGTCATACATACTAACTTATAGTTAGAGGCTTACTCAACACAATTTGGTATTTTATTGATGCCAAAAAACTGTTATTAATTAGCAACAGATGACCAAATGCTATGATATGGGCTCTCAATATGACCCATTCAATAATAAACTGCCATAGAGTGAAAAGCATGTGGCTACCTGCAATGTAGCCAATAAGTGAACTAAAAAGCCTATTGTAGGTATCACTGCTCACATGCTCATGTGCATGCAGTGCTCTGGCATTTATCATTATGAGAAATGATTGACACAGAAATGGCACAGAAGGTTACAATCTATCCTAAAGGACAATTTGGGAAAATACATTAAAATACCAAATTTCACTAAAGTGAAATGGGTAACCTTGTCGTCTAGGTGTGATCTAGATGTTACTTTCCTTTATTACGCACCAAACTTCAATCTACTTTTGGCCTCCGATATCTTTCCTAAAGTAACAATGTCAGCACACCTGTGCTAAGTGAATCTGGGTGCTTTGACTTGTATTTGAAATGACAGCTGAGCTAGAGAGAGTACAGTTTGTGAGCAATTCCATCGATGTCACCCGTCCGTTACAATCTGCATTACGGTGTGACACACAGCTAACACATTCAGGATCCCATGTCATGAAACAGGAGAAATATGGATCAAAACGTCAACACCAGGGATACATTTGAGGTGCTTTTTAACCACTAACCAAGGAGAAGACAATATCTGCTATTGCAGATCATATGTTATTCAATGCTTCACTGGTAATCTCCAAACTTTTCTGATAGTTTTTACAAAATCAAAAATAAAGAAATAAAACAAAATCTAGGACATTGTCACCACAGGTACACAACAGATGCACATACTGTATATCATTCATTTCAACCTGTAAAATAATAAAATACAGTACAACAAATTTGCATAAAGGTTATATTATATATTTGGTATGCTTCAAATTATAGTCCCATCAGTAATATTATTAAGAGCAATATAAAAGAACATTTATGACATTAAAAAAGTATTGTCTGAACTAATAAACAAGTGAACAATATAATGCCTGCCAGAGTATGAGTATATATCTGCCATGGACATTTACTAGTTATATACTACATTTCATATATCTTCCTGTATATTATACAGTAATATACAATATCTTTCTTAGATTATACCTCTACTGAGTAACAGAACACAAACATTTGTGCCACGGAGGAGAAGAAAGAGGAGAGAAAAGAGGGGGAAAAAGGAGACGAATACCATCCAGTGTGTGGTTTGGAGCGAGCGGTGGCGGTGTGCGGCGGTGACGTCACAGATGTGCTTAGCGACAGGCCCAGAGAGTGCTTCTGGCTGCCTGGTGATGGAGTGGTCTGCACCCATGTGCAAATGAGAGGGGCTGGGGAGGTCAGGGGGCCACGGGCAAGCAGTAATGAAGCAGCAATGTGCCATGCAGCTGGCAGCTGTGTGCACATGAAGAGCACAAGGTCCCCCCCAGTGGATGTCCCAAACTCACTGCATGCATAACGGAGCAGGCCCTTCAATGCTGAAGCCCTTTGCCTGTTTATCACAGGAACCACGCCACCTTATTCAAAAGACTATCGGAGATAACTGTCCCCTTATGCAAGAGCATTCACGTTATACATTGAAAACATTTAAGGATAGTGGTCTGGGTGTTTGACATCTAGCTGGAAGGTTGCTGGGTTGGAGCTCTGGAATTGCCATACCTGTTGCATCCTTCAGCAATACTCCTAATACCTCCATACCTCCACCTAATACCTCCATCCAACCTGCTCCTTGCAGTACATAATAAACAGTGTAAGTCATTTTAGATAAAAGTGTCCTAACTGTATCTTAAGACTAACATACATGTTTGCCCCTACAGCAATTGACATTTTTATAGTATAACCATAAACGTTCAATGGAAAATAACATTCTTCATATGTGTGTATGTGTGTGTATGAGTATAACATATAAATATGTAAGGCATATGATAGTTCAGGGGGCCGTGTCTGGAGTGCATATGAGCGTGCGTGGGTCAGTCCTGCTGGGGAGGATGTTTGCACATGGACTTTGCTCATTCTGGAGTGATAAACAGCCTCTGTGGCTCTTTGTGTCTCCATAGGACTTATCTACTCTGTACTCTGCAACATGCAGCCTGTGTTGGTCTTCATTAATTGACAAATGGTGAATGGCTTTGCACAATGGCTTCTTCTCCTCCCCTGCAAGTGTGTGTGTCCGCGTGAGCATGTGTGTGTGCATGTGTGTGTTCCAAGCACACTTTCCAGAGTGTGCCCAACACCCAGGTGTAGAGGGAGGACTCCAAACAACAGATGATGTTTGGTTGTCGCAGTGATGCCTTATGAAGACAGCAATATCTGCTACAGGCCTTTGCTGTCCTTCGTAAAGCCAATAGTTCCTGGGTGGGTGTGTCTCAACAACATCATCTGATCTGAAGTGTGTTTACGTGTGGTGCATGCGTGAGTTTCCCCCCGCACGTTGTCTATTATTTCCAGGAAGATTGTGCAGAGGTGGATGGGGCAATGTGACTCATGCCGCAAGGCCTTGTGGGTAATGCACATTGGGGCCGTTGAACGAAAAACAAGTAGTCAGGCCTGGAAGAGCCAGTCAGTACAGCGGTTGGCCAGTGTGTTTGCAGACCCTCCCGCCCCCTCCTCGCCGCCGGACCTCATTCTCTGATGTCTGTGTGTTTTCCTTAATGAAGAAATTCTGGTAGGGGAGTGCGACATTGCTCTCAGCTGAGCAGACTGCTTCTTCCCTGCCCTCAACCTCCGCAGACACAGAGATGCCCCACCCTGATGCCACCCAAACACACACCCACAAGGCCTTTAGCAAATAACTTGTGTTCAACTGTGTTTAATATTTGCTGTTAATGGGACCATTATATTATATTAAGTGTTGGACAAATTATGTGTTCTACCTCTACTTGTTTACAATTTGAATCATTTAAGTTGAACATGCTATGAAATGTTTAATGATATCCCTTTATTTAGTATTAATATATTTATTTTTCTTCTTATTTTATTTACCTTTACTGTTTTGTTTACTGTTATCTAATGTATGTATAGGCCTACTGTTGCTGGATGTAAAAGTGATGTTGAACATGTGATGCATTCAGTGGAAAACGATTTGCCCTTGGGGGCCAATAAACAATCTAGAAATATCTAGATGTGTGGGCAACTGTTTTGATATTTCACTCAGTATTGCCTTGAGGGGCCATTGTTTGGAACACTGATCCACGGCACCGGGTGACTGAATGACAATGCACATAATGACTTGTCAAACAGCCTGCATGTGCACGACAATGATCCAGATGAGACAGATTCCCTAAAGTGTGTTTTTTAAACTACACATGAGCCATTTCACACACCAGGAGGACTCTGTAGCTAGCATAAGCTAATGTATGTCACTTAGAGTCACCACTGAGATGGCGACAGGCTCTCACCATCTTGACAGACCAGGCCGGTTAGCTGTGGACAGTCGCACGAGTAGAAGAGGCTTGTAAACAAACTGGTCCTCACTGAAGTAACATTTAGCAGAGATGCATGATATCTAGTGTGGTCTGGGTGAGAAACCATGCCATTCACTCCGTGGTAATGACAATGAGTGGCTAATCAGTGTCAATGTAATGACCTGATCAATTACTATTAAGTAGGAAATAAAGATTGTGAACTGACATTTGTTGCATGTTATTGCAGTCTACATTTGATACTTTGATTAAAATACATGATTTTGTAGACACGGCCTGACAGGGTGACATCAAGGGTGATATTGAACAGCAACACAAAACAAATTCTAAACAAAAAAAGCTATTATGTAATAGTGAAAAATGTATTTTGTCACAGTGGCTAATAAATCCAACACTTTGGATCCTATGTCAAATTGACATTCTATCTTAATTATACTGTAATGCAGACTGAACTGTCGTTTGAAGTAAAACACTGCTCCCTTGTGGTGTAAAAGCACATAACATCAAACACAACGTTATAAAGAATTCTAAACTGAACAATAGATAGCAAAGATGAACAATAACATTTTAAAAGGGGCAGATGCTGAGCAGTGAGATGATGTAGATCTAAGTGTGGTGTGTTATATGACGATAAGGCAATTAATATGTCAATGTCACATCTAATCAAATGTATAGATTGTACAGGTTAGATCTGTACTACTCCACTGAACTGGACTTGCAAGTTAAAGCCAAGCAAAGTTAAATTGCCTGTTCTCTTATGTGATGTAGGAGCCCTGTCCTAGACCACTGAACTGTGAATGTAGTTTGGTGGTTTTCACCTTTCATGAACTCTTATCGTTAATATTTTCCATGAACATACACCGGAGTTGACACACTGCAGAGCCTTGCATTTAAAGACTCAACACACACATTTTCTTTATTTTCTCTCATCCTTTCCTGCCCATCAATCCTCCACGGTTTGGTTAAACTGGGGAAGCCTGTTTTGTTATGATTCTAGTTTCCAAGGCATGGGTTACAAGTGGAATTTAGCTTGTTCCAAGTGATGCCACTAAAACCCCAGGGAAACAGTATAAGAGATATATTTACTTAAAACAATACACATGAAGCAAAGGAGATGACTCAACGAGGCTTGTGTCACCTGCATTACATTTGACAGTTTATTAATCTGATCTAATTTAACCGTTTATGAAACATTAATTTGATCATTTGTCAAGAGTTAGAGTAAGGAACATCAGTGACTTTTTTTTAACACAAATAAACAATTTCTAAAACAGACACATTAATTGATAAATGAATCCTAGTAGACAGAGTACTAGACTAAACCCACCTTAAAGCAATGAAGCAAACGTTTATGACTAAGATAATGTATATCACACTGGAGAATACATTGAACAATTCTGTTATTTCAATAGTCTGTTCCAAAACATGGTTACCGGTGTAGTTGAGGCTTGTTTCTTTCCCAAAGTACAAAAACAAAGACAACATGTACTGTACAAAGTAGGCTGGAATGAATATGCATTATGATTGATATATTTCCAATTGATAGCCCGCACCAAACGCTACCTACCAATCAAGATTTCAGTTATTCACTAAATATCTGTCGATCTTTGCTTGGCCTACCTCTCCCTCTCCTCTTGCATTCGCCCCTAACCTTATTTTGCTTCTTAATTTCTGATGGGTCAAAATCAGAAACACTGTTATTCTCTTTTTTCACTCTTACTGAATCACCACCCCCATATGACACTGTAGAATATGTACAGTCAACTACATTTCTCTTCGGCCTTCCTTTGGGTCTGCCTGAGGACGGCCGTTTTCTCTTTTTGATAACCTTGGGAACGCCAGTGTCCATATGACCTTCATCAACCTCAGATTGTGGATGGTATCGCTGCGTATGACTCTTGAGGCTAACATTGTGATTGAAGCTCTTGTCGCAACACGTGCACTTATAGGGTTTCTCTCCCGTGTGGAGGCGCATGTGGGATGTGAGGTGGCTCAGCTGGTTGAAGGAGCGCTGGCAGAAATCGCACACGTGGGGCTTTACCCCTGTGTGCACCAGCATGTGTCTCTTCAGCCTATGGTATCTAGTGAACTTCATTTTGCAGAAGCGGCACACTGTGTGGTGCTTCATGTGCATGTTGCGCACCAGCACATTGGGGAATGCCTCAGGACACTCAGGGCACTGGTAGGGCTTTTCAGCTGAGTGGGTCTTCTCATGAGCAACCCTTTCTGCTGTGGTTCTGAATTTCACATGGCAAAATTGGCACGGTTGCTCAAAGCCATCCTCGTGCGTTCTGCTGTGCGTTCTCAGACACACCTCAGTGGCAAATCTCTTGCCGCAAAAATTGCAGGCATGGGGCTTCCTTTTGAACTCGCACGTGTGACCCTTGAGGTTGTTGAAAACAATACCACACTCCTGACACAGGCCACGGCATTGGGATTCGTGACCGTCGTCATCGCCGTGGTAATCACTGTCCTCAGAGCCAAACATGTCTGATTCGGGACTGTAGTTGTCATCACTGTCAATGATGCCCTCAGACTCGACCTTCTCCGATTCCTCCGTCTCCTCTGAATGCTCGGACTCCTCACGCTCCTCCAGCTCCTCTGGCTCCACGGATTCGTTGGCGTCCTCCGTCTGAAAGCTTTCCCCCAGTTCTCTCTTTCTATCATCTGGAGAACCACTGTCATCCTCGTTAATAATAACTACGATCTCAGCAGAGATGGACGGTTTGCTGCTGCCGCTGTTGTTTGATGACCATGCCTGTTATGATAATGAAGATGAAGTTCATACAAACTATTTGTAAGCACCACACTGCACTACACAGGTAAATGTCTGGATAAAATAAGTTCATGTTCATGAATTTGTTACCCCCCCCCCCCACCCAAATTCTCCCAAATAATGTTGACTGTTGTGCATGTGTGTATTTCCAATGTCATTTTACAGTTTAACACTTCCTGACAAATGGGGAAATAATAACCAGCACAACATATATTGCTTCCAATTATGTAACCTTGAAAGAATGTTATGCCCCTCCTCCATAATGGCCTCAATCCAAAGCCAACTACTGCATGGACTCACTTTTTTCCATTGCATGGCAGTGATGGCAGGGTTAGGTGAAGGTGGCGGCGAGAAATCCTCCACAGTTGACACCAAACATTCATCATTATCCTCCATGATATTCAGCTAGGAAAAAGTATAGCAAAAATTGGAAAAAGCTGGCAAAAGTTTACATATTTATTATAATGTTTCAGAATAAAATAATGTTTTGAATTGTGTCAAATATATTCTGTTCAAAGTTGTCACTCGAATTTGTGACTTTTTTAAAGTTGGATTTCTGTAACTTCCAATAACTATTAAAATGTGATATATTTAAATCAGGAGAACCTATTGGACAGACTAATGGACAGCACTACCGATAGGATGAATTTAGAACAAATATACTTGACTTGCCCTAGTATTGTCCATCTAGACAATAGTACCGTATTTTCCGGCGTATAAAACGACTGGGCGTATAAGACGACCCCCCAACTTTTCCAGTTCAAATATAGAGTTTGGGATATACTCGCCGTTTTTCTGGGCACAGCGCCGCTCTATCTATTTTTTCCATACCCCTGGCGTCCCGGACGCCTGCAGCTTGCTCCGCCATTCACTTACACCTTCCCGGTGAGGTGCCCCCTCACCTCGTCATCGGGACCGCGTTAAATCACTTCTTTCCAGGAATCCTGGTGAGTGGATTTTCTTCTACCGTACTTGTACAGCACCGCCCTTGCTGCTTTCAAACGGTCATACGGTCGCCACATACGACGGGGATGCGGCCGCAGACGTTTTTGAGCTTCCCCAACAGTATGCGGCGACCGCAGATTCTCCAGTCCGGCTCGGAAGTTTTCAGCACCGCCCTATAAGACGACACCCGGTGTATAAGACGACCCCCGACTTTTGAGAAGATTTTCCTGGGTTAAAAAGTCGTCTTATACGCCGGAAAATACGGTAATTTAAGATTAGCTAGAAATGCTATTCAATCCTTTTACTTACATGTTTTAATTGTAGCGTTTGTTTATCTTGGGGTTTTTCTTGTGCAGGCCTATTTTCTTGAGAGTCTGCTACAGACTGTAGAGACTACAAGTGAACAAACAAGAAATGTTACTGGTATGTCACGTCATAATTTTATTATGCATTATTATTTTCTTGCCTTATTAACAAGTATTGTCCATCTAGCAAATGGCAATTATACATTTTCTAGAAAACCTAGTAAATGTTACAGAGAGTGTTTACTCACACTGTCCAATTGTAGCTTTTGGGTCTCCATTATTTCTTGCCTAGGCCCACTTGACTGGGAATCTGTTACAGACTGTAGAGACTAGAAGGTAATAAAAAACAATGTTCCATTTTATTATGCATTATTAAGTTATTGCCTTAATAACAAGTATTTGACAAAAATTTGAAAAAAGCAAACAAAATCCCTCAAGAGAGTTTACTCACACTGTTTAGTAATAGCATTTGGTTCTCAGTTTTGTCTTGTGTAGGCCTAACGGTATTTGATGTACAGTCTGCTGCATATTGCAGAGACTACAAGTGAATTTAAAAAAAGCAATGTTACATTATTACAATATTATTATGTTCTTGCCTTAATAACAAACAGGCCTATTGCCTATCTAGCCCAGGGGTTGCCTAACCCTTACAGAGGAGATGCATTTCCAAGGACCCCATCATATTCCTATCACTTAAAGGCATGGTCCGTCATTCTTGCTAACTTCGACCTCAAATCAAAACAGTATCGCTCCACGGTCCTCTGCGGGGCCGCATCACACATTGAAATGAATTGTAACTATTGTACTATTTACGGAGCCAGGGCCGTGTAGAAGTATCTAATTATTTACGTAGAACCACAGACTTCAAAGTTAGCAAGAATGACCTTGCCTGCCTTTAAGCATATGCTCAGATACATTATATAAAAGACTACACAGACGTATATATGATTCCTACCATAATTAGATGCTATAAAGATCTGAAGAGGAGGGATGCAGTCAAAACACCAAAATTCTGAGGGTTGGCCTCATTAATATTAGTTCACCCTCCAAAGCTCTGCTACTAAATTAGGCCTACCTAATAAAAGAACCGTTCTACTAGTAAATGAAGCATTGTCATCCAGTTATATTAGCACATACTATATATATATATATAAATTCTAGAAAAGCTAGAAAATCTTTCATGTTATAAGGAAAGTGTTTACTTACACTCTTCATGGGTAGATTCTGGTTCTCCATTTTAATTTGTATAGACCCATTTTCTTGACAGTCTGATATAGACTGTAGATAGTGAATAAAAAAGCATTATTACAATTTAATTATGTTCTTGCCTTAAGAAGAAGTATTTTGTCTAGCCAATGGCAATTATACATTTTAGAGAAAATATAGAAAATCCTTCATGTTACAAGAAGAGATTAATTACACTGTTCTCTTCTTGATAGGGTCCATTTTCTTGAAAGCTTGATACAGACTTTAGAGACAAGTGAATTTAAAAAGGAATATGACATTATAACTATTTAATTAAGCATTATGTTCTTGCTTTAAGAACAAATATTTTGTCCATCTAGACAATGTCAATTACACATTTTCTAGAAAAGCTAGAATGTCCTTCCAGTTACAAGGCGTTTACTTACACTGTTCTGTGAAAGCTTTTGGCTCTCCGTTTTTACTTGTGTGGGCCCATTTTCTTGAGATTCTGATACAGACTGTAGAGACCATGAGTGAATAAAAAAAAATCTAAGTAATGTAACTGTATTACTATTTAATTATGCATTATGTTCTTGCCTTAGGAACAAGTATTGTCCGTCTAGCCAATGGCAATAACCAGTATACATTCTAGAAAAGCTAATATATAAGGTATATGGTATATGTAAATATAAGGTATATGTAAATTGCTTACAGTATGTAGCACTTTGGGATTTCCTCTAATGTAAAGTGTGTTACAAATAAAATGTATTATTATTATTATTATTTTCTAGAAAAGCTAGCCCTAGCGTCAGTCTGTAGAGTATCCTTGAGGTGTCAGAGAGAGAGGCTTATTTAACTGCCCAGCGCTAATCAGCCGATACTGGAGGAAGCTTGCTGATATTCCAACTCTTTCAAAACAAAAACACCCCTCCCTTCAACGCCATAGGGTCTTCATTCAGAATCTCTGGCTCACACATTGGAAATGCCTTGCCAAGGCTATGATATTGTTGTGAGGTGAAGTCTGCACCGCTTTGTTTATGTTCCCATTAACAAAGCTAGGGCTGTGCAGAAAACACTGGTTTCTTTTTACAGCACACACACAGAAGAACTGGCAGCTATCATGAGCACATATTTGACGAATTTGTGTATAAGCTAACATCTGCTAACTAAACCTTAAAAACCAGATGAAACTAAAGCGCAATTTATATTATGTTGTAAAAGATTAAGGCACGGAGAGATGTAGTTAACTGCCTGAACACAGGAATCTTTAAATCATCAAACCACATGTAATAGACAGTTCCGTCTCTACATATCACACATCTCCAAAACATTGTGCCATCAAAAGAAAGATTCAACACACTTCAACAACAACAACATGACAACTGTCGCGGTAAAGGCTGGCTGTGAATTATGTTAATTGAGGTGCTCTTTAACACGCCCCCCCAGAATCAACAAAGACAGACAAAGTCATTCAGTGAGGACGTCGTAGTGCACAGTCAGAATTACACTTGCAGGGACCTCGGGGATATGGGGTTCAGTGGCAGATGGTGCTGGGGAAATGGCAATGGGAGGATGAGCAACCACCATAATGAACAAAGAACCATGTTCCCCAGTGAAATTTTGACAGACAGTTCGCCACCTGATTATTTCTCTCTGCCACAGGACAAATGTCCGTCGTAAACTCCGAAATGAAGGGGAGATACCGGGCCAACCGTGGCTCCGACGCCTTGGCCATGGCAAATGTAAGACGCTTGCGGTCAACAAAGGCCATAATCAATCAGCCCTCCAGCAAGAAACGGAAATTTTGTATGGCTAGGAATGTCCTTTCGGCAGGCTGGTGGCTGAAAAAGGCGAGGAATTGCCAAGCGCCATTGACTAGCTGCTTGTGAACAGCACCAACAGCATAGTCCAAGGCATCTGCCGTGATGGCAATGGGTGCATCAGCATAGTTGCATCCACTAATGCCCCATTAGTAGGGTGTAACGCACAATCCCACCACTCAAACACGAAAACCATAAAACAAAAAGAACAGTGCCATCAAATACAAAACCACACAGTTAACATCCCCAATAAATACAGACAATACCCCCCACCACCACACTACCCACAACACTCTTTCAAAATCTTCCCAACAATACAACCACAAACCCTCCAGCCTCTTCGTCCACCCTGCCTTAAATTTCAGCCACACATCCACTACCCTACCATCAAAATGGGCCAGATTTCGCCTCACCCATGCTGCATATCGAAAATCACTCAAAAACATATTCAACAGTCAGGTTCACGCCCCCCACCCCCCCCCCACCACCACCACCACTCCAAACAAAAACACCCGATCCCGCTCCTCCCCAACCCAACCCAAACCATCCCAGCTCCGACCCACCACCTCCCATAACTTAGCAACACCCTCCACCAACCTAGGACATGACAATAGCATGTGCACCAGTGTCTCTTCCCCCTCACCACAAACATCACACACCCAGTTGAGGTGGTACGGGCATCTAGTAAGGACTCCCTAGGGAGGTGTTCCAGGCACGTCCAGCTGGGAAGAGGGCTCGGGGAAGACCCAGGACTAGGTGGAGAGACTATATCTCCACATTGGCCTGGGAATTCCTTGAGATCCCCCAGTCAGAGCTTTCTAATGTGGCTTGGGAAAGAGAAGTTTGGGGTCCCCTGCTGGAACTGCTCCCCTCGCGACCCGACTCTGGATAAGCGGATGAAGATGGATGGATGGACTTCAAATTTACTGATACAAATGTGTGACTACTTTCTACAACTACAAATTCACTGTCACAGATGCTCAGATGATTTGCACCAAAAAAAACTTCAGATTGTTTTAAACCACACCTTAAAGATATAGTCAGCTATTGCAAGCTAATTCTAAGATAATACACTTTTTGTCGCATTCACCAAATATCTCCTTGCATTTGCCAGTTTACAGTCCTCTGTGCGTGCCTAAAACATAATCCGGTAGGTCTACACAGCCCTGATTCTGTAAATAGGAACATAAACAAAGTGGCGAAAACCGCTCACAACAAAGCTGTAGTACTAGGCTTTGCTTCACAATGCGTTTTAATGTGTGAGGAGGCGCTGCGTAGGGATATTGTTTTGAGCTCAAAGTTAGCAAGTGTGAATAACCAACCCTGCCTTTACGTTAAACGTTTTTTGGGAGGGAAAAAAAAGAGGGCACCTTCTTAAGGGGTCCATAGCAATTTTTGTCCATTTAAACAATGGTAATTACACATTTTCTAGAAAAGCTAGAAAATTGGTAAAAGGGAGAGTTTAAATACACTGTTCAGTGCAAGCTTTTGGGTCTCCATTTTTACTTGTATATGCCCATTTTCCTGAGCATCTGCTGACTTTAGAGACAGAAAGTGAATAAAATAAAAATTATTATATTACTATTTATTCATGGATTATGTTATGTTATTGCCATAATAACAAGTCAATCTAGAAAATTTCTTTTAGATAGAAAATCCTTAATAAGAGTGTTTACTTACACTGTTCAGTGACAGCTTTTGGGTCTCCATTTTTACTTGCATATGCCCATTTTCTTGAGCATCTGCTACAGACTGCAAGTGAATAAAAAAATAAAATTGCGTTACTTAATACTATATTATAATGCATTATGTTCTTGCCTTAATCATTGCTAATAGCTAGATGGACAATACTTTTTATTAATATAACATATTAATGACATATCTACATACACACACGTATACACACTGTATATTACACATACATACACCGGGTAAAATAAGTATTGAACATGTCACCATTTTTCTCAGTAAACATATTTCTAAAGTTGCTATTGACATGAAATTTTCACCAGATGTTGAGAACAGCCAAAGTAATTCATACATACAAATACATTTGGTTTTGTGTAATTATGTAATAAAGTATTGAACACACAAAAGGAGGTGCAAAAAGGCATGGAAAACCAAGTATCAGCTGTTTCAGTCCCAACTAATGGCCTATAAAAAGGTGTGTCGTTACCAAGGTGTCACACAAGGAACATCTCATGACAGGTATCAAAACAAAGAGCTCTCTCAAGACCTACCCAGCCATAACTGCAAAACATACTAATGGCATTGGTTAAAGAAGGATTTCTAAACTTCTGAATGTTCCAGTGAACACTGTTCACTGGGCCATAATCTGGAAGTGGAAAGAACATAATCTCACCATAAACTGACAACGACCAGGTGCTCCTCGCAAGATTTCTAACAGAGGAGTGAAAATAATTATTAAAACAGTTGCCCAGAAGCCACGGCCCAATTACAAATAGACCAGTTACAACTGTTTAAAATAAAATAAGTAATGCACTCAACCGCCATGTCCTGTATGCACGTTCATCACACGTGGCTTTATTGCTGAAGAAAAAGCATGTTGAAGCTTGTTTAAGGTTTGCTGCACAACATTTGGACAAGCCTGTGATATACTGTGAGAATATAGTATGGTCAGATGAGAACAACATTGAACTATTTGGACGCCATAATACACACCATGTTTGGAGAACAAATGACACTGCACATCACCCCAAAAACACCATAACAACAGCGAAGTTTGGTGGGAACATCATGATGTGGGGTTTTTTCAGCATACGGTACTGGCAAACGTCATAATTGAAGGATTGATGAGTGGAAAAATTTACCAAAACATTCTTGATAAAAAACAATATGCTGTCATCTACCAGGATGATGAAGTTGAAATAGGAGTGGACATTTCAGCAGACAATGATCCCAAAAACAAAGTCAAGAAAACGTTCAATTGGTTTCAGAGAAAGAAAATAAAGCTGCTAGGCCAATGACCTGACTTGAATCCAATTGAAAAATCAACGGAAAGAACTAAAGATCAGTTCATAGAAAAGGCCCACGGAACCTTCAAGTTATGAAGACTGTGTGGAAGACTGGGCCAAAATCACACCTGAGCAATGAATGCGACTATATAGGAGGTGTCTTGAAGCCAACATTACCAACAAAGGCTTTTGTACGAAGTATTAAATACATTTCAGTAATCATGTTCAATATTTTTCTCCTGTGTCGTTTCACATTATTAAAAATAAATTAATTTCTGAAAGTATTCTTTTTATTTTGTATGGATTACTTGGGTTGTCTGGTGAAATTGTCATGTCATTAGTACCTTCAAAAATATGTTTACTGAGAGTGTGTACACAGTGGCTTGCAAAAATATTCATACCTCCAAACCTCTGAACTTTTTGATAAGAGAAGCAGCCAAGAGGCCCATGCTAACTCTGGAGGAGCTGCAGAGATCCACAGCTCAGGTGGGAAAATATGTCCACAGGATTATTAGTCATGCACTACACAAATGGGGCCTTTATGGAAGAGTGGCAAGAAGAAAGCCATTGTTGAAACAAAGCCAGAAGAAGTCCCGTTTGCAGTTTGCCACAAGCCATGTGGAGGACACAGTAAACGTGAAGGAAGGTGCTCTGGTCAGATGAGACCAAAATGGACGTTTTTGGCCGAAATGCAAAACGCTATGTGTGGCGGAAAATGAACACTGCACATCACCCTGAAAACACCATCCCGACAGTGAACCATGGTGGTGGCAGCATCATGCTGTGGGGATGCTTTTCTTCAGCAGGGACAGGGAAGCTGGTCAGAGTTGATGGGAGGATGGATGGAGCCAAATACAGGGCAATCTTAGAAGAAAACCTGTTAGTCTGCCAAAGACTTGAGACTGGGGCGGAGGTTCACCTTCCAGCAGGACAACAACCCTAAACATACAGGCAGAGCTACAATGGAATAGCTTAGATCAGGGGTAGGCAACCCTGGTCCTAGAGAGCCGCAGCCCTGCATGTTTTATATGTTGCCTTGCTCCAACACAC
>JAOEGT010039096.1:0-23407 GCA_025447795.1 Speoplatyrhinus poulsoni | reverse complement strand
ACTTTGTCGAGATTTGATGACGTGGCATCCTTGAAATCCAGCCGCTAAGGATCCTTCCTTGACATTGAGAAACACCCCGTGTTTCAAAGTCGTGCAGTGAGTGGAGTCCGGCTCAGAGCTGAGTGTGATACTCTAAAATAAAAGTCCTTGCATACCACACAGACCTGTGGAGCTCTGCCCATGCGTTTCAACATCCTGGGCCACTCGTAGCGCACCTTGCTGGGCACGGTCGGGCACCTTGCGGCCTGGCCTATCGCGCCTGGCCCTGGCTCTTCTCAGAAGCACCAATAGGGCGAGCACCAGCGTTATTAGAAGCAGCAGCATGCACAGAACCAGCAGAGAGTACACCAGCAGGGTGGAGTCTGACAGGGCTGGTGAGGTGGAGCGGCCTCTTGTGGTTGTGGGTGGTACGGCTAATTCAGTATCCAGGGATTGCAAAGGAGTAGTGGAGGCACCCTGCTGGGCTGGAGAGAAGAGGGAAAAAAAACAGGATTTAATACACTGACATTGAACAAAATCCCATCCCTTGATATGTTTGTTATTGTTTTTATCTCAATTCAAACCCCCCATGTATTTTACATTACTTAAATATTGTAAAGAATATGTATTCTAGTCGTCAGCATGCGCTCCATGTAGCCTGCCACTACACACTAAACTTGGGAAATAAATGTGACATGGCAGAGATGCGTTGGTCTGTTGAAGTGTCACACAGCGACTACACACGGATACACAGCTATGATTCATCTCATTCTTATGCATATGTTTTATGCCTCCTCCCTCCCTCCCAGTGTAAACATGCGCTTTCGTTTCTCCATTTTGCTTCGCTGCTTATAATCTACACACCGCTAGTCATTCCATTCCCTCGCTGACCTCTCACCCTCGTCAGACACCCGGCTGCAGGTGGAGAGAGAAGTGACTCTACTCACACTGACAGTAGCGGGAACACTCTGCAGTGTGACGGCCACACACAGACTCACACCTCACACACATCTTCAGCAGCCAGTCGTAGTACTGGCCATGGATGGCCTTACACGCCTCAGCCACTAGAACACACACAAACACACACACACAGGCATATAGACTCAGGCAAGGAAAATGATAGCAAAGGTAATTTAGCTTGCATGCAAAGTGTTTCTTAAACCAAATTTGAGTTAGAAGTAGTGAAATAACTTTGTGGGCTTACAGGTACAAGTAGTACTCGAGGAAAACTACACTTTAATAGTAATCAACTCTGTAAGAACAGCTGAGTAATATGTGATGTGATGTGATGGCCAGGACAAATGCATGATAACATGGCTGTTACTGTGTGTTATCCTTTTTTAGCTTATTGCATTTGGCATATAGCCCGGCCATTATACTTCAAAGGTATTTCACTACCGCTCTTAACATGGGACAATATGAGAATATGGATGAGTAATAGGTCCAGGAACAGTGTGCCTTGGGGCCATAACATGTCACCAACATGAAAGACCAGTGAGTCATTTGGGTGCCAAACGGCCCTGCGACTGTTGTTCTGATATGACACATTCTGAGGGCAGCAGGCCCATGTTCCTCATATTGCCTGAAGGGGCTGGACGCCCGAGAGGGGGAGACCATCTGACACAAATGAAGATTGAATGGAAACGTCCCCATGGCTTAGCACAAACTGGCACACTTACTAGCACAGTGTGTACTGTATGTGTGTGTGTGTGTGTGTGTGTGTGTGTGTGTGTGTGTGCACTCACCACAGTGGTCTGTGCATCTGAGGGGTATTTGTGACAGTTGACAGCCATTGCGACACCCCACACATTGTCCTAGCAGTAAGTCTCGGTACTGGCCCTCAGGACAGTTAACCCCCATCAGACCTAATAAGGCTCAGGCTGAGACACACAGACATCAGGTAGACTAGCTAGCTAGCTAGCTAGCTAGCTACTACCATCCATTCTTCCATCCAGCCAGCCGTTCATCATCTAGCCCAAGGGTGTCCAAACTGTTTTGGACACGGGCCAAAAAAGGATTTTCAGGCACTGGCCACATGGTTTTTCAATTTTGTGATTTGGATTTTTTTCAGGAAAATCGACAGTGGGGTAAGTCAGTGGTTATAACATTGTATTTCTAAACGGAAACGCCGTGTGCGCATTTTCAGAAAAAGCCCCTGTTTGGCTACACCACCCTCGTAACCAGTAGGGCAGTCAAAGCACAAAGGCGTATGGCGGCAGATGCCAAAGCTTATCCAAAGAAGCTATGCGTAGTTTGGACACCCCTGGTCTAGCTTATCCATCCAGCTAACCATTCCGCTTCCCATCCAACATACACTACTGTATACTGTATGCATCCATCCATTCATTTAACTATTCATCAACATCTGTACATCCAACCGTCCATCTGTCAGCATCCATCCCCAATGATTTCTGTACGAAGCGTGAAAAAATGCATGATTCTGCATATATGACCAGTAATCCTTGTTAATTTACAGTATGTATTATTTCTATTCTTGTTATATTTTTTACATTTACAGTATATTCATACTATTACATATTAAAGAATGTGCAGTGGTCTCTTAATTTATTCTGCAGCTGTATTACTTTATATAGTATATATATTTATATATACAGTATATCTACTGTAGATATGATGTAGCATTAAAATGTAAGCACTGCTCTCTGCTCGACTGAACACAGATGCATACAGCTGTGACCAGCACATGCATACCGTACACCAGCTATCGTTCCCAACTGGTTTCACACACTCAGCCCAATCTGACTCAACATTTAGCTAAAATGCATTAAATACTCATTAGTTGTTTGTCTTGACATTTGGAAGTAAGCATGTGAAAGATATTGCTGCTTATCTCACACACACACTGATGAGGTATAACCATATTCTGGGTTAATTTACCCAAAGTGTTTATTTCCATACAATACTGCTAAGTTTCTGTGTTTGAAATATACGTGCTTGTTTGATGTTGTCTATCTCCTTCAAACTTTTTTTTAATGTTTAGCGTGATGACCTATACTTTGTCAGTTAGAATTTATTTTCAGCGTTATAATTTATGGGTAGGCCTATACCTTTAAACATTATTAATCTTACATGATATGCCATAATCAGAGCAACATTGGAATATAGTCCCTATACAGTATATCTTGTTTTCATGTACACCCAGCAGGGAAAACCCCAGGATGAGATTTGAGTATGAGTCCATATTTGGCCTATGCAACTCTGTTACTCATATAAACACACACACAAACATAAACACAATAATAACATCACCAACAAAAAGAAATAGTCTCAGATTACTTACCTATAAAGAGCCAGAGGGCATGGTAGATGATGAAGAGGAAGATTACAGTATGTGTTCGAAGGTGTATTTTTATGTGTCACGTCTGCTCATTTGTGTATATTATCTCTATTTACATGGGGACTTCCCCATTTAAGGTTTGAGTAGGCAGGACCCCCTTAAACACACACACACACACGCACGGGCACACACACACACACACACATACACGTATACGCACACGCACACTCACGCACACACACATACACACACACACACACGCACACACACACACACACACACACACACACACACATATACACACCCACAATTGGGGAAAAACACACACTCTAAACAATCTACAATCAGGGTTGACGAGAATAAATGAATCCTTCACTTATGTTTCATTTATTTCAAACATGTGTAAACCCTTTTCACCACTGTTATAATACAATATTGTACTGTATATTGTAGCATACATTAGTATTAATGTCAAATTGATTTGTGCTCAATTGTAGAGGTTACGCATGGGTTACTGTGTATTCTTGGGAAACAAAACAGAAGGTCTACTAAATAATTACTCAATAATGGTCAGAACATGCTGTTGATAAAAGTCAAATACAAATACATATTGTATAGTGAAGAAAGCCTTTAAAGGGTGTTTCTGTCAAATATTAATAGTGTTGTCTCACAGCAGCTCATACGATAGTTCAGCCATTAGGTCCACAATAAACTGTTATAATGTCCATTCAACCTTCAAGTTGGAAGTGACAAGCTTGACAAACAACTAAACTATTTACATACAGATGAAACAATGACTACGTTTTATTATTGGGTGAAACCAAAATGGTCTCCAATATGTTCTCCTATACGCACCTGGCAGGATATAGCTCTGTGAACCATCACAGACTGAAGCACACCTCAACACAATATCGACCTACAGAAACCCAGATTAGATTCTCACTGCAGATGGTTAGTCAAATCACAAAGGAAGACAGCTCATATTGATATACTATATATATTATCAGTGTGAGCAATACGTGAACAAAACGGTTGACGGGAAGCATAACATTCAAATGTTTAATTCAATTAGATTTTATTGTTACCTTTTATACAGAACAGTAAGCAGAAACAGTAAAACAAATTAGGTTTTATACAACAAATGCATTTGATATAGACACTGGCCTTGATCATGTTTTATAGCATACAAATAACAAACATTCTGTGTTCTGTAATGAGTGACAAGTCAATTGTTACTTTCTCTTTCTTCACTTAAAATTAAATTTACTAAACTTAGAAAGCTTATCAACAGTCAGTGTGTAAATTATTTATTGTTGTGAGGAAAACTATATTTAACCTCCAGGCTTTAACATGTTAAATAATTATCACATATTCTGTACATGTGTTGTGGAGCCAATAATAGAAATAACTTTTATTTAGGCATCACACATCTTCAAAAATGGTTGATCTTTAAGGCAGATCTTAACACTTTATGATTAAATTAAAATTGGAAGTGGGAAAAATGTTTTTAGGTTTTCTTATTAATGAACTTTGCATTAAATACATTTCACCTCTTTTTAGTTTTGTGAGTTTGTTTTTGTTTTTGTTAAAAAAAATTGCAGGAATAAAATCTATATTCTAAGCTATCATCATATTAGAATCTTAAATGTGCATTTATGCAATGATACCACAATTCAGTTTTCAATAAGAATGGCATGTAGTGTCAAATGAACAATTCTGCACAATGGCCTGTAGAGGGAAACAGATTGCAATGTTTAAAGTTCATGGGACAAAACATATTTGAGCTAGCTAGCGTGGCACTGCAGTAGTCACAAAAGCCTGCCAAATGGCAGCTTCACTGAATTCAAATAAATCAGCGATTTAAGATAATCCTTCGGGTGGGAAAGAGATTCTTCCCCCTCATAATTGATTCCTATTTAACATTTCCAAAGGATAGTTTAAGAGCATATGGTGACTGTCTGTTATTATAAAGCAAACATTGAGTGTATATTTCTAGTTATAGCAAGCAGTGTTTCACTGAATGATTCACTTTAAACAAACAAACAAATACAACAAACAAACAAACAAACAAACAAACCAGAAAATACATTACAAGACCTTTGGCAACCATATAATGTGCTACACATTACAAATATTTGCTTGTCTTAAACAAGAATTCTGCTTACTTCACATGAAGAAAAAGACATGGCTAGAATACCCACATATTTATGATGTAGGCTACTCTGTTGTTAATTTTATCCTATATGTTACTCACTATTTTTCAAACAACACCCCCCCCACACACACACACACAAACCCCCAATTCTATATTAGTATCATATTTAGTAAAGGACACATTTCTTGTCTGCTCAGTTGAAGGGACTGTTCAGCAGATTGCTGTGGGCACATTAGCTAGGTGCTGATTCATGACTCATATAAAGAGAACACAGCGCATGAGTTCGATTTGACACATGGAATGCAGGCGTGTGAGTAGTAGGCCTAAATTATCGAAGCTCCTCTGAGAGTGAATATGCTGCACACACACTTGCATTAAATATGTTAGTGTTCGTATGAAACTTGCACAGTACGCACTATATTTAAATGTTATTCAGCTCTAGCTTGAGAAATGGTAAAGATAATCACAGCCCAAATGATATAGAGCAGGGTTTTGTCACGTTTTGTCATAAATATATTTAAATAGCTGGTGAACCTCTTTGCCTGTTCAGAGTCAAAGTGGGGCCACTAGAGCTTACTTTGGGAAGGGATTGAAACCACTTTGGATGGGATGTCAGTTGTTTGCTGGATCACTTCCAGTATCCTACTTATTTGTAGTATAATTTGCCTTCCATATTTTTCTAGCTGGAAGGAACCTGACACAAATGGGGACAACTGAAGTCAACACATGCCCCAGCCATAGTGCAAACTGAGCCACTGCAGCCAGACTGTTAAGCTAACACGACAATAAACTCTACATACAATAAGCCTTTGGTGTGTTTTGAAATTTGGGGAAACAGATATTTACACAAAGAATATATTCTCTTATCTTACATTTCAAGGCACGCAGAAAAAGCTACCCAACTCGGGGAATTAGGCCTACATACTGTAGGCTACTGCATCCACCAATAACATTTCTGACCCAGCAGAGATTCACTCCAATGAGCGGTGGACGGCGCTAATACGCAACAATGTAAGTGAACGGTGCATCATCTGGAGCGCACGTTCTAGCCCTTCCCAAGTGAACTAAATGAGAAAAATATGAACAAAAGACACTGTAAAGAAAGCATCGGTCTTCTTTGGCCCAATCCACCTCCTGTCATCTTTGAAAATGTACCATGGCATATGTAACTCGCAACACACTGCATTCAAATGGCATTTCACTTGGCAGTAATGAGACACTGTAATGTCGGGAAAAACAGTTGTGATGGAAACTATAGTTAAGTGTTTGCGCGGTCAACTGTTTAGTAAATAGAGTAGGATTCGTTTAAATGAGTACTAAATTTGAATTATTGATGTTACCCTGTAACTGACACACTGGCAACCTGGTGACCTGCTTTTAAGGACGACTGCAACATCAAAATGGTCGGTGGATCTCTATTTCTCCCCCGTACATATCTCATAGGCTACCACAGGCTCCCACCATTGTCTGTTGTGTAGCTGTAGCAGACGTTTCGGATTTGGTCAACAATATAAGGCAGTCGAGGGTTGTACTTTTAGAACGGTCTGATTCATCCTAGCATAGGCCCACACAGTATAATTAATGTTCATTATCTACAGACTAAAGACCTGCACAGTCTGGTCACTTCAGCATGTCTGTGAGTTCAGGTCAGGTTACAGTGACCGACACACTGAATCACTCAGCAGCCTTGCATCTGACTGAAAACATTCAGCAAAACAACACGCGTATGCAATAACTTATACACAGTCACATGCTCATTACATTTAGGACATGCCATAGATGTCCTCTGTATTACAAATTGAATCCATTATTTAATTCAATAATTAATTGTTCTGGTGTGAGTCGTTTATGTAGACCAGGCATTGCTCACACTGCGTCTGGCCTTGAACCCAGTTATAAACACACACACATGCACACTCACATGCACGCACACACACACGCAGAGATGATGGTCCATAGGGTTGCAATAACTGATGAAACACTGATTGCTTAGATGGCCATCTGCGTCACTCGGCTGATGTGTGTTTAAGTATGTGTGTTTGTGTGTGTGTGTGTGTGTGTGTGTGTGCTAGTTAAAGAAAAATGTAACTGTAGTATGCAAAGTATGTACTTTGAACGTGTGTGTTTTTGCATGTGTCTGTGTGTGTGTGTGTGTGTGTGTGTGTGTGTGTGCGTGTGCGTGTGAGTGTGTGGCTTTTTTGGTGTGTTTGAATATCGACCTCTGTGACCATGGTCAGATTACTAGTGGCTAGGCTACTGTCTCTGCAACTCATATGCAACCAGTCTGTGTGTTTGTGGGTATATAATAAGATCACCAGTGGATACATTTTACACCGGAAATGCAATGTGGGTGAAACGCATTTACAGTGTGCTTTATGAGGACCACCGATCTATTCTTTCATCTGAAAAGAGAATAACAGTCTGCAGACACATTCATCTTCTCCCTTTCATCATGCTCACACAATCACCCTTCACGTTCCTTCTGCATCTGCAAAACCTATACATACACAGCCTATTTAATTTGATCAAATGGACCTCTATATTCTACGCATGCATCTGTTTCTTTGTTTCCATGCAACAGATTGGACATGTGTTTTTAAATATGTTGCTAGTGGACACACGTGGAGCGATGATTATTGTCACTGAAATACTAAGAATGATAAAAGACCTCAATAAAAGTTGCGTTGTCCAACAACATGTAAGCATTGTGCTAGGTACATCCCAGAATTCATTGTACAATTTTACAGTGATCTTCCCCTCAAATCAATTTACCCAAAGACGAGGCTCATACTCCTTAAGACGGAGATTTAACATGTTCTATGTACAAGCTGTTTTGTGCTGTCAGCCTGTCAGTGGCCATATTTCAGTTGAATTAATATTTCAAAATATGAAACTTAATACTTATCTTATTCAAACTTGTTCGCCACAGAAAAAACATCCATCTTTATCAATAAATAAGATGTAATATACACAGCTTCTTGACCTTGCCTTCACATTGCTGTCATTTCCATCAGGGCATGAACTGATTTAGCTTAGAAATTGCGCATGTATTTTCCCGTCTGCCAAAGAAATCTTGGCAGGTTCCTGCTGGTACAATAATTGCATGCCAAACAGCTGCAAAGCGGTCTGGCTAATGGACCAACTCATTTGCTAATCTTCAACATATTGGTGATGATCAATGCTTCTTTCACACTTCTAAACAGAGGCATGTCAGACATAACCATTTGGAGGAACAGTCCCGCAAATGCTACACAGGCTGACCACACAACTGAATATACATAACATACATGAATATAGCTTTAAATGAGTTTGGTCAACACGGCTGGAAATACACATATCATTTAGCAGTGATCAACAGTAATACTGTTGATCCTTGATTTGTGATCACGTTATGTTTCTCTAAGGTTGTGAGTTCTGTACATTGCCTCCTTACCACCACAGGGAATAGCTTAGGCCTCCACCCTTAGCTGCAAAATCAGGTTCTTAGGTAGTGTCCAATTATCTGCTTCTTGACCTGGGAAAAGCTTCAGTTTTGGTCTCTGCTATGTGATAATGGTTGATGTGGCTGCTAACTCTTCATAAGCATTGACCCCGTTCCCTTCTACCCCCTTTCCCTTCTACCCCGTTGTCTGTCTCTCTGTCACTCCCTCCGTCACCCTCATATGCTGGTTTGTGGCTCCCCGTTGAGTAAAGCCGAGTTGTGGGTGTCCATGTTGAGGTTGTTAACCATCCTGCTCCGGTCTGCCCTGCTGTCGCTGCGCTCGATCTCATCCAAGCCCGCCACCTTCTTCAGGCACAGAACATTCTGGAAACTCTTCTTGAAGTTATCCGAGAGGAAGGCGTAGAGGATGGGGTTGGCGCAGCTGTTGGCGTAGCCCAGCACGACCACAAAGTCGAAGGTGCTCTTCACGGCGGACGTGGCCTTGATGGAGCTGGTGACAGAGGTGACGTTGAAGATGTAGAAGGGCAGCCAGCACAGGACGAACGCAGCTACGACAATGGACACCATCCGTGTCACCTTGCGCTCCGATCGCTTGCGCTTGGACGAGCCCACCCGCATGCCCGAGGACTTCACCTGATGAACGACAAAAGAACACAATTTGAGAGTTAGCAAAAGAGATGTGAAGAATACACACATTTAACCTTGTTGTTTAGGTTGCGTTGAACTTTGTCATATCACTTCTGTTATTACAACAAGCACAACTACATTTTGTGATGGTTGAAAACCTATTGAAGACAATAGCTGCACGTCTCTCTTTCTCTCCCTCTCTCTCACTCTCTCTCTCGCTCACTCTCTGTGCGCGCGATTGAATTTGAATCAAATGACAGGACAGGGTGTGTGTCTTATACAGGAAGAAAGATGTTCTCACCTTTACAATGATGAGTAGGTAACATAGACATATGACAACCAGGGGCAGAAAGAAGCCAACGAAGAATGTGTAGAACATGAACATTTTGTAGTAGACTTCCTGGGGCTCCGGCCACTCTATTCCACAAACCGCATACTTGTTTATGCCGCTGAAGATCATAGTGGGGAGGTTTACCAGCAGCGACACCCCCCACACAGTCAGGTTAATAAGCTTGGCCATGCGAGGCTTTCTCCATTTGGTGGACTTAATGGGGTGCACCACGGCCAGGTAACGGTCGATACTCATTACCATCAGGCAAAAGATACTGGTGAACTGGTTTAAAGAGTCTGGAGGGGAACAGAATAGACAAAAAAATCTATTTTCAGTTTAAGTATACAAATGCAATTAACTAAAACTCCTCATGAAATGCTTTATTTGATGAAACAGGATAGTCCAAACTTTTTGGGAACTTTTCCCAAGAAAACACATTTTCTGGAAAACGGCTTAGTGGGCATTTAAGATAATACAATATAAACATGATTAAAACTTAACCATAACAACAGCTCACCCACCAACAGTCAAGATCACTTTGCACAGCGGCTCTCCAAATGGCCAGTGGACCAGAGCGAGCTGCAGTGCGATGAAGGGCAGGCTCATCATGCAGAGAACGTCGGCCACAGCCAGGTTGAGGATGTAGATGTTGGTCACAGTCTTCATCTTGGCGTAGCGCAGGATCACGTAGATGACCAACGCGTTGCCGCACAGTCCCACTGCGCAGACCATGAAGTAGATGAAGGTGATGACCACCGAGCTGGCCTTATCCTGGGGAGACTCTGTGATCTCTGAGTCATTACCGAGGGGGTAGCTGTCATACAAGATGGGCTCCGGGATGGAGAGGTTGGGCGGAGTTGTGAGGAAGGGCCATGGATCGAACGCCATGATGGTTGGGCTGGTCGGTCGTCCTGTTGTCATGGAGTAGGAGAGGTTTTTGGGTGAGCTGCGGCCAAGGAGGATTCTGGGTTTTTAGGGTTGTAAAGTATCTGTGGATAAAGACATGGGTTTGTGTGGGTATGGGTTTCACAGAATTGTTTTAACGGGAAATAAATTGACCCTGTGTCATATTGTAATCAGTTGTGTTGTCTAAAGGGACGTGAAAAGGCTGGATCAATTGTCTCTAACATACGCATTCAAGTCCCAGTTGTATAGAACAATTAGATTGGGTCTCATGTGTGACATAATTTCTGAGTTGTAACCAATTATCTCTGAACCTTCCTCATACTTAGACTAGTTAGACAGCCAGTCAAGTCACAGCATGTTTAAACAGCAACTGAAACATAACATTCAGTCAGCCTTTACACGGTTCAAAGATCATGAAATTGATTTGTCTTTCATGGATTCTAATATAAATAGCTTTGTGGCAATACGTACTGTGGAGTTTATGGCTCTACTAGGGTATAGAGTATAGCTACAGTGGACTAGACAAAGGTTTTGGGGTTCAGAGCGTTTAAGCCTGTGTGATATAAAGCACTGCAAGTGTAACATACTACCTCATATTGCTCATAAATGTTAAGATAAATGTTGGTTTAGTTAATGTGGGTGAAAAATTCAAATAATTTATTTTTTAATATACAGTATACATGACTCATAAATATTATTCCATGAAGAACCATGGCAACAGGTTACTGGGAAGTCTCATTCACACTAACAGGTTTGAGGCTTTCTCAGAACACAGTTCTCCATCTACCTCGACCA
This sequence comes from Speoplatyrhinus poulsoni, assembly GCA_025447795.1. Taxonomy (NCBI): domain Eukaryota; kingdom Metazoa; phylum Chordata; class Actinopteri; order Percopsiformes; family Amblyopsidae; genus Speoplatyrhinus; species Speoplatyrhinus poulsoni. The sequence continues at coordinate 11,874 of JAOEGT010039096.1, read as the reverse complement.
TTTACCTCGACACAGTTCTCCATCTACCTCAACCATTTCCTCAGCTCCTCCCATCAGTATGTGTGTATGTGCACAATCCCTTACACATACACACACACTTATGCATGTACACACAACAGGCTGTGGGCAGTGTAGCCTCTTGATACCACCCAGACCTCATGATCCTGCACAGCCACTATCAGTCTGAAACCCTTCAATTCAAACTTTTCCTAAAATGGTTACATTTAGGCTATAGAATCATAGGCTATGTGATTGCTATTTGTATTCCACCTGTTTCAGGTTACACCATGCTATTTATGTTAAACGTTATGATTGAGATAAATATCTAGGCAGTCCAATGTAAAGACGTTTGGTTGAATTGTAGGGTTCCAAACTACTCATTAAATTGAAGCTCGCGAGATCAGGATGGTATCATGAGGCTAAGGGCAGTGTGTCTCTGTACACAAATGTTTATTCAATTGATCTGTCACTGACCCGTCTGTCTACTGCCTGAAGTCGGGTGCTGCGAGAATAACAGATAGGCTACCAAATACGCGCTGTTGGGAAATGACATATCTTAGTATAGCACGAGCACTGATTATGGGCCAGTGATTCAAATATTTAAATATCGCTGATTGGTCTCACAGCACGGCAGACCGGCCGGCAGTTACTGTATTGGCTGCGTATATCTGCGAAAGCACAAAGGCCAACAGTGTACTATTTCACCTGTATTAAACACATACACACTTGCATATGTGTGTCTGCGTTCATACACCTGCAGAGACTAACACAGACACAGTATGTGTGTGTGTGTGTGTGTGTGTGTGTGTGCGTGCGTGCGTGCGTGTGTGCGTGTGTGTGCTTGTGTGTGTGCGTGTCTGTGTGCGTGCGTGTGTGCGTGTGTGCGTGTGCGTGTGTGTAAATGAGAGCTAGGTAAAACGATGTTAAAGGTGCTGTACAGCTTATAATTACCATACATCCATCAAAAATCAGTGAGTCTGTTAGAATATCTGCCTCTGCATGCCTACTGTCATACAATGTCAATTTTTGATGGCACCAAAAATAATTCTGGTCAGCCATTTACACATACCAATACAGTACAACCGATTACATTTTCTAAATATTGCACCATTCTAATTTATTTATTTATTTATTCTTATAATTATATTTAGCTCTTATTGCAATCTCAAACCCTATACAGCACATTAAGTGTTCATTCTTATTTGTATTATCAATCAAATATTTGATGTCAACAACTTTATAACTTTCCAACGACAGCTGTACTGTACATGATGTTCATAGAATAACCATGGCCTGTTTCCGATTATGTAAATTAGGCCTATGTTTTCTAAATGTATGGTCTTGATGGGCCTTAATAAATCCATTATGCTACTCTGATAACACTTCATGATCAGGTTATTATCCGAGCCTACAAAATATGAGTTGTATACTTTCCCTTGTCTATTATTTTCTATAAAACTGAATTGGGTAGGAAAAACCTGACACCACCGCCCCCTCACACTCGAATTAATAGCCCATATGTTTGTTTAGCGCGCAAAGACACAAAGTCCACAATGGTTTCATTGACATCATAGGAAAATGTTCACTTTTGTTATGGTTTTAATTACACGCAACACTTATACTACCTTCAGATTGGAAACCTCATCGTCATTTGAAGTACATCATGGCAACGTGCCCTTCAGACATTTCGTCCAACAAGCGGTGCAGCAACGTGGCGCGGGATCATTCTGCTGTGAACAGGTTTGCTGTGTCGGTGCACCTGCTCTCTCCAGAGGAACGGCACTGATACCCCCTCCACTGTCCTAATCTTATCAAAAGTGGAAAATATTGTATCAGATCATTTTGCATCTAAATCAACCGAAAATTTAAAGGAAACTCGACATAACAAGAAAAGTCTTGCAATTCAGTTAAATACTCTTGGATAATTCCAGGAGCGCGCAGTGGCAAAACCGGTCAAAGAATTACGAATGAATAACTAGCAGTAAAATCGAGGGAACGCACCGAAAGAGACTGAAAGAGAACGCGAGAGATAGAGAGAGAGAGAGAGAGAGAGAGAGAGAGAGAGAGAGAGAGAGAGAGAGATGAGAGCCGGCTGTTCAGTGCTGAGCGGCGGTCCAACTGGTGGTTCAGCTAAATTGAACGGTAGATGAGCGCGTATCAGCGCGTATACGCTCCAATTGTCGGTGGAGCGTACATTTAGAAACGACGAGAGCACGTCCCGTTCTATCTCCCCATATTACCATGGATCCGTGAACGCCCGTCGATATCCAGTGGCCAGGTTTGCAGACGAAACGTCTTGATGCTTGATTCCGAATTTTATCAATGGTGCGCTCAACAGTCCGTGTCTAATATTTGCAAGGAACGAGAAGAGGAATCCTGTGACCTAACGGTCATGTGAAAATTCCCCTATCCCAGCCTTCAAAACATAGTGATATCTTGTAATATTCCTGTGTCTGCCATGATGACAAATTATGTTGGATATTTTTAGATGAATAAGGGAATATATAAATGAAGTATCCTCCTGCATCCATGTGAACAACATTCATAATACAGACACATTATATGATTGACTCTCGCAAATACACAGAAAGACTAAGTCCAACTATTGTGTCTTCAAACTAAATAGAGGGTCTTGTTTACATGCCTTATCAAGGCAAACCTGATAAAACAGCACACATTGAAAGAGACAAGGTTGGCTATGACTCCCTAAATGTTTTGTATGTTGGTCACAAGGGAAATAGATTGTCTTTCACAAACACACTACATGGCATGCACACACGTTCACACAAGCAACCACAATAGCCTTGGCCATGCATGCAAGTCAAAAACTTTAATTTGCCTTCAACTTGAACCCTAATGTCTAAGTACATACTGTAATATCATACTATAATGTATCTTTAAAAGTGTGCTGTCATTCTTCCAGATGTGTGCTTAGTTATGTTGTCTGAATGGGACGAAAGAGTTGGACTCATTTCCAAATCTGTCTAACGTGGCATATAACTAGAATTTCTCTATGAAAAAAATCATAGTGTAGAACAAGCCAGTCAGACTTTGTCCCCCAGTGTGTCATCATTCCAACATTTTGTCTCTGAGCTATCCTGACCAGATGGACTCCAACACACACACACACACACACGCGCGCATACACATGCTTACACACACACACGCACACGCGCACACACACACACACACACACACACACACACACACACACACACACACTCCCACACACACACACACACACACACACACACACACACATAAAGGTTTGACATTGGAGACTCATCTCACCCTCACTTATCTCGTTGACAGGGTCTGTGCACACACACACACACGTGGCAACATGGGCTGTGGACTCCGTAAGCTGAAGCCAGTTCCAGAGGAGAGCAGTCCAGGAAAGATCTACTCCACCCTAAAGAGACCCCAGGTGGAGACCAAGGCGGGCGTGGCCTATACCTACCAATACCTGGACTTCCTGATTGGCAAAGATGGTAAGATGTGATATTTTTGGAGTTGGAGTCATAAACTGACTCCCCCCAATTGCGGTTTTCCCACTTCTACATTCCAGCACTGAAAAAAAACAAATGTTACAATGTAGAATAACAGCAATGCTGTAACATAGAGGTGAAAACGTGCTTAATAAACCTTTAAAGGACCCATTCCATGAAAAGCAAGTATTTCTAGTTGGTTTTGGGGTTAGCAATGTCGATGTGACACGGAGAAGTAGTAAGCCTTTCAAAGTGGACTGTTAGCTTCCCGGTCTGTATTGGCTAAAAAAGGAAGAGGGGCGGGGAAACAGGCAAATGAGAGAAACGTGCATATGTTGCGTAATTACTGCACAGTTAGTTTGGTAACGCCCTTATGAGGATATGACCAGCTACGTAGTATACAAGGCAAGGAACTGATGTTGATCGCCAGTGCACAAAACGTAAGTAAACGTTTAATGTTCAACATTTGCAATGACAAAATCTGTAAATCTAATTTTGGATACAGTAACTGGTAGGCCACCATAGCATAAACAACTAGTCTGCAGGACAGTCATATTATCAAGAGTGATGCACTGTGCACATCAATAACTACATTAGATTAATATAGGCTATTGTTCAGTAACAGTAAACGGATTAGAAATAGGCTGCTTAAATAATAATGTGTTGATTTACTTAACTTAAACATTGCTCATTGATAAAGATGGACTCGAATTTGTATACCCTGCCGGAAACGGATTGCCGTTTTTGGTACCGTGAATAATAATGCTTTTATTTGGGTCAGTGATCGGTCATATCATACAAAACATTTAAGGTTATATCCGTGATAATAATATCTTGTTTAAATATATCACTTTGTGTTGTTGCTAGCAGCTAGCCACCTCTCTATCATAACACTGTACCGTAGTGGCAAGAACGGCTACGGTTTCGTGCTGTGTAACCCTTCATTCATTCATTAATACGTGCTTATGGGTACATGGCTGTTTAGCGGGCAAGGATGGCCACGATGTTTTGCTATGGTATAATTTAACTTTCATTTACAGTATGAAATAATGTGCTTAGTAGATACATGGCTGGTTATCAAAACGTACCACCCCTGTTCCTTCACAGGGCTGTGTGACTAGCTGCTGCTGTGTTTATGTGGTTGACACGAACAACAACAAACTACATTCTGCCTCCCGTATCCTTTACTGTACTCTGGACGGCGAGATGTAATTAATGCGCAATATTAACGCCTTGAAAACACTGCTGAAAATAAACCATGTGTGGTTCAAAACCCATAAAACTATGTTCAAAACACGTTTAAGTACTAGCAGTAAAGCAGTTGTAGCTTCACGTCAACACAGATACGTGGAAGTCAGGGCAGGGTGGGCAGTGGCTTGTTAAATTTAAAGCAACACTGTCACAAAACAGAAAGTTTGCTGAGAGTCATGATTGTGATCGTGCTATTCCACATAATTTATGTGGTATTTTCACCTAAGCTCGTCAACTACATTGCATTGAGAAGTCAAGGAACTGTGTCAACAAGTGAAAAGCAGCATGAAATTACACCATGCGACTATATCAACCCTTCATCTAACACATACTTCTGATGGGTGCATTTCCCTGTCTGTGTGTGCGTGCGTGCGTGTGTGTGCGCGCGCGCATGCTTCGTGATCAACGTCTTTCATTATCATTATCTCATTAGAATCAAGCAGGTTAATCCGTGATGGATTCGATATAGATTGCTCCTTCAAACGCAGCAGCTCCTGTTATTTCTACACCTCTAATTAGGCTGTCACGCGAACACTCCCAGGCAGCGCTAGAACATTCCTCACTCTGACCCACGCCACGCGGCCGCCTGGCCCCCATCAATCACGTGCGGCGGCGGCGGCGGCTGTGCACGCCAAACAAAGCTTGAGACGTCCAGGTGAGTCGGTGGATTGAGAGACTGTTGGGTTTACTCTCAAGGCTGAGACAATATGTCAGCGTGTCCTTGTGCCAGGCCCTGTCACAGATGCTCCCGTACACTTACCCTTTGTGTTCAGATAACTGTCTGTGTGCTGAGGGGAGCTGGGGAAATAGTGTTTCTGTAGGTACATACTGTACCGCCAGGACATTACAGGTAGAAAGTATAGCACAGCGATATCACTGGTACACACACTGTGGTGAAGCCGGACAACAGCTAGATAATCTATGTATGGTGTGATTCTTTATGCTGCGTTACATTGGTATTTATTCATTATTTGATTAGTGATACTACAATATGTACCGTACAAAGCAGCTGTGTTTACCAATGTTTCCAATGGAAACGGCTACATCAATATGCATTATGTTGTTCAGTAGCTTCATCGTCTTAAAGTTATAGCCGTGTTGCTGTACAGCGAACAACGTGGAACTGATAAACCTTGTTATAATGTGTAGGGAACTCTGGAAACAAACGGTTTCCTCTGATGGACGCGCACCCCTCCGCACACACACACATGGGCAGGGGGTCTTCCTCTCCTTCCTCCTGTCAGTCAGAGGTGTTTATGAGAAGAAGGCTGGCTCTAAACTTCCTGTCGCCCACGCTAACAGCTTGGTGACAGTTTGTGTGCGTGCGACGTGCATATGCGCGTGTACATGCATACACGTCACCCTAAAACGTGAAAAACAATTGTGGCAGTTTGTTCCCCCCGTCCCCACCACTTTCCCATATGTGACTGATATTTGTCAGTACAGGTCTGTTACATAACAGACCAAATCATGTCGGTTGGCATTCCTGTCCACATACTGTAGCGAATTGAAGCATTGAAAATGCTGTTTCTTACTTAAACAACGAAACAGTTCTCATGCAAACCCAGTGCGCTCTATTGTAAGGTTTACGGTTTGCATGCATGTCCGCCCAGTGTGTGCTCTCCTATGTGCGTTATACTGTATATATATATATACCGCATAATCACCGCATGCTACATCTCCTGGCTATATATATACAGTATATATAGATGTAGATGTAGGAGATATAACATGTGGTGCCATAGCTCTGACAGTTGATTAGTTTCCATTAGCTTGTCGAGGCTGACCTGGGTGGATGGGGAGATGGGTGGATGGATGGATGGATGGGTGGATGGATGGATGGATGGATGGATGGATGGATGGGTGGATGGATGGATGGATGGATGGTTCTTTGACTTTTAACAATGTATTTTGTTTTTTAACTGTCCGAGAATCAAGGCAGGGCAAAGATGTGCAATATTTCACTTCCTTATTTTTTTTCACCTCACTGTGTGTTATCTCTCTCTCTCTCTCTCTCTCTCTCTCTCTCTCTCTCTCTCTCTCTCTCTCTCTCTCTCTCTCACTCCTTCTCTGCATGTCTAGCTCACATGCTCTCTATTCCATAGGAGCATATTAATTCAGAGCACCCAGACCCTTTGGCCGAGTTCTAACAGTATCAGCAGATTATTCGGGGTGAGGATTTTGTAATTACCCTATAATGTAGTGTGTGTGTGGGTAAGTGCAAATAATGATTCATGTGTGATTTCCCTGTAACTATAGCCTGTATGTAACAGTAATCATGATTGGGAAGATAGATAAATAAATATGAGTAATATTGGTAATTCTAAAATAAAGGTTAATGCTGCAAAACTAGCAGATGTTGCACATACATACTTCCCATGTGTTATAGTAGATGTGAGATATCAAAGAATGTGTTAGCGGTTATAATTGGACACCAACGTCATCAATGATTCATGCTTCACAGAAAAAAAGAGTGTGACCTGTGTACATTTGATCTTATTACCCTGTACAGAGGGCTCTACCTAAACCCCACACTTTTATTTTTGGATACACCCATTGTGAAATTCAGACCATTACCGATGTTTAAAATAAAAATGCGGCTCCCACATTTTCTTTCACGTTTATTCGACAGCACATGGTACCCTTTGCTCTGATGGGTTTTATGGGTAATCTGCATCAGAGATTTAGGATCATGTTGTCTGAGTCAGACTGCAAATAACAAACACATAATTTAAGGCCATTCAGATTAAACATGTAACACCATACTGTGCTCATGCTGTGCACGCTGCATGGCACACTAGAGGGCAAATCTCAGTTGAAAATGTGTGTGTTTTTGAGTTGTATCTTTATTTGATTTGGAGATAATGGAATCATCATTTGCAATGGGCAAAGACAGAGACCGGCGAGAAGGACAAAGTAAAAACTGATGAAAGGAAAAGTAATGTGTCAGGATTTGTTTGTAAAGTGCACAGGTTATTGCCTTATATTGCTATATCAGTTTATAGCATGTTTTCTGGGGACTATCTACCCTGCTGGTTCTGACTTAAAGCCTAAAGTGCCTCTGAAAGAAGGAAAACCGAGACTGGGGCCGCGACCCCATGGGGAATAAAAAGGCCAGCTGTGTTTCAGAGTTAGATGGTGTGGAAAGAAACCATTTCACTATATACCTAGCAATAACGGACTTGTGGATGTGAGGCGTCTCGTTCGTTTCCACAAATGTGACTTGAAATGTTTATTACATCAAGCGGAATGAATAAAAAAAATAAATAAATGCAGTCCATATGCTGCGTGTGTCTATTGAGTAAATACTGCAACAGAGATGTTGACTTTGACGCCAGTACTGTGAGAAGACGGGTCTATAAGCCGCCACACACAAACACACACACACGCACACACACACACACACACACACACACACACAGTGGCCGAGGTACATTGCTTGATATCGTCATGGAACCGAGACGCATCATTTATATGCAAAATCTGCCAGCCCCTGAGGTCCCGTTGTTAATGCGAGCCTTAGCAACCGTCGCAGGTGAGTGACACCAGAGGCAGCCTGCCACCCTCGGCTCGACTCAGCACCTCTTAGATACGAAACGAAGCTATAAGAGAGGTCAGCATGAATTCTGAATCACCAGAGTGGGTTTCGTGGTGGAGATTAGTTTGGGGGTGTGGGGGAGGGGGGCATGGGAGGTGGAGCTGGGATTTATCTCCTGGCTCCTCGCCACGAGAGGTGGAATTGAATCGCGGTCCGTCAGAGTGGGGCAGTGACATTGAAGACTGAATTCACGGTCATCTGGTTTTCACATTACATTTCTATTATACTCTCACTAGCCAGAGCGCAGCCGGCACGGCTAACACCCGAAGCGCGCACATGATTTTCAAAAAGCGGTTGTCAAAAGATCCATTCTGGGTTTTGCGGATTCAGATTGTGTTTATTGGACGAATTACAATACGCTGATTACAATCAGCTGGAGCAAAAACACAGTGTGTCCTTCTGGTTAACCTGTTCCTTATTTGAAAAGGTGCTTGTCATGTTGGTGGTTCATAGAGTATATTGCTGGTGAATACAGCCCGAAACAGTGAACCTAGATGTGTTTTCAAGGCTATAATGGGATTCATTTAAACATATGGAAAGAAAACACATTAGCACAGCACTTTGCTGTACAATATTTGTGCTAAAGATCCAACACGCTCCCTGGTGAATTAGAGAGAGTTAGAGCCATGCTAAATAGACATTACTGGGATTGTGTTGTGTTGTTTTGAACCATCCCGGCAGGCTGCAGAATGCCAGGCCATTGTTTGCTGAGGCAAGGATGTCAGAGCAGCCAATCGGAGCGCAGCGGGCTCTCCATATCTATGCTTCAAACGACTGCAACTGCTGACGAAGTTTTCATCAACAGGAAACGTTGATTTCTGCACAGTTCCTTCCTCTTTCTTCCTCCCATCATGCACCACAGCGGTAGACTACAGCCTGTTCACAACCCTTTCTCTCTCTTTCTCTCAGCTGCACGCTCCTTTTCGCTTGGCCTGGCTCCCCCCTCTCGCTCCAAAACATGTTGGAGATTAGCGTTCCTGGTACGTGGAGAAATGCTTCATGTTCTTCCCAGTTATGTGTCCTGTGTCTGAGGGCTCCCACTGTCTTACATGGAGCGGCAGCAGCCATTTCCTCCTCCAGTAAGACAAATTAATCTCTTCTCTGATGAAGCAGAGGTCTGCTGAAATTTCTGAGATTCTTGGAATATGAGGCTGGCATCCTCTTTTGGATTTCTCAATAATGATCTGCACCGACGTCCAAGTCAACATACAGTTTAAAAGGCACATTCCGTTCATTGTGCCCAGAACTGCCCTCGAGACACGCATTAATAACAGTTTTTATTTGAATCTCCTGCAGGATATTCACCTAATAGTGAGTGGCTCACACCTGTCTCTACCCCTCCCCAACAATGTTCCTAGGCTTACATCATTCTCTACTCCTCCCCCATAGCCAGCCACACACACGTGGACAGTATGAACAGTAAGTTGGGTCAGGCAATCAAGTAGTGTAGCTTTAAAAAACGAAAAACAAACGTACGCGGGACTTGAGTGTGCCTTATGAAAACAGAAAAGGACGGCAGAGAGATGTGCGTGTGTGTGTGTGTTTACTCATGTTGCGTGAAGTGTTTTTCTTTTCCGACAGAATAACAAGAGTCCCAGTTGATTGCGTGTCTTGGTTGTTTTGTCTTTTGTTTAGCCGGGTCAGGGTGATCAGGCACTCCTGCGTTTATCTAGTCCCCTTATTGCTTCTCTCACCTCCCCTGACTGTTACTCCAGCCAGCCTTACAGACAGTATGCCTGTACGCCCCGTCTAAGCTTTATTTGGCTTTTATTGCCCTCTCACTCGGCTCCAATATGCCAGTATTGATTGTGTTGAAATGTAATCTGGGCCTCAATAGCGGAGTAGCAAACAATCTAAATTTAACAAAACACCTCCACCACCTTCTGCCCTGGCCTTGAGAGCGCCTATAGAAAAGACGAACAAATCCATTTATCGGTGAGGGGAGAAACAATAATATCTTGTGTTGTGGCTATTATTAGAGGCCCCTCGAAGATTACTGTCAGGGCGTTTGGCCAGGATGTTCAGGAAGTGACCTCATCATTGACCTCACTTCCTGTCAAAATGGGTGTTTCCAAAACAATGAATGTTGTTGTGTTGAAACCCAATTCCTTATTTGTCAGTAAGGCATTTGACTAAAACCTGACAAAATGCAATATAATGTCGATGTAAAATATGTAGTATGTATATTTTTCACATATTTGCCCAGCCTGGCTCCGCCCGACTATTGCTAAAAACATTTTGCTGAGATTACAGTCTGGAAACCCTGTTTTCACAGCCACCATGCTGGTGACCCAATCAGGGTGGGCGAGTGCGATGACGTTGAAGTCAAGCGTGTTTCGTAATGGTGGTAGAGCTAGATGAGTTGATCGAAACAGTTGCAGCAACGCTGATTGGTTCCACACTGTCCAATAGTTTCAAAATAAACCAAAGGTTGGAGCCAACAACTGTGAACACTTCCCAATGGAGCCTTGCCAGACCATAATTACACAGTGAATATGGTCTGGTTACACAAGGCTAATATTTGCCGCTCAATATGGGTAAATGATAATCATTAGGAATAATGACACAAATGCCATTTCTTCATCACAGTTAATCCTTAAGAAGCGCATATAAGTCCTTTTCTTGGGATATATACTGTAGCTATTTGTTTTTGTATAGTTAGAAGATCTATCAAATTGGTATGACAAGTTTAGTCTCCAGGTGTACGGAATGTGATCCCTAGTGATTTGGGTCAAGGCAGGACCCATAAATGTCACTAATGAAACATGAGCATGGAAGTAAATGTACCCTTAACACTGACCGGTCAGTGCAGTCACTTCAGTAAATTTGCATTTTACTAAAGTAAATGCTTTTCATATTAGGCAAATTGTCATCTAGAGGACCCATATGCAGCCATTCCCCCATGATCCAGACACTGTGAAGTGGTTTCAGCCCCTCTAGCAGTGTTGGTAGAGCAACATATTTTAAATGCATACTTGACTTTTCTTCTTACAGTATCAGATTGAATCAGGGATGTTTCACTTTTTTTCCATGATAAGGCCTAAAGGCATCACACACAGAATATCAATGAGTGTATTAAGCATGCTGTACCCCACTGTGATTATTTGACAAATTGAGTGAGAAATACACGTTTGAAGCGATGACGCTGATTGGTGTTGTCGCTGTGTGTACATATTCTAGTTTTTAATTTCTTTTGTCCCCATGCGGAAGGGAACTGACGAACAAGATTATATCACTGTGTAGCAAAGGATTAGGGAAGGTAAACATTTTGAGTTGACAGTTTTGTGAAAATAAAAAGTTATATCCTGCTCTTCTTTCAAAGAGAATATGTCTGATAAAGGTACACTACTTTAAACACGGACTGTAAGGGAAGCAGAATGGAAATATGTCATCTTAAGCGCCGAGAAATGTGCTTTCTCATGCACATAAGTTAAGGACTTTGAAGAAGGCTCAGTCAATATTGGCTGATTCTAGCCACCCTCTGACCAAGGAGTTTAAGTTACTCCCTTCTGGCCGTAGATACAGAATGACACGGTG
>JAOEGT010039086.1:4673-23410 GCA_025447795.1 Speoplatyrhinus poulsoni | reverse complement strand
GGAGGGGGGGCAGGCGCACTCGGGGGGGCACTCCCCGCCCTCGGTGTCGGGCTGCCGGATGCTCTGGGGCCGGAACAGCCAGGCCAGCGGGTCGTCGTGGTAACGGGCGTGGCTTGTGGGCACTAGGGCCACCAGCAGGAGCACACAGGCGCACACGAGCATGGTTGATGTAGCGGCTGTTGCCTAGAGACACACGGGGGGGGAAGGGAAGTGGGTGGAGGGAGCGGTAGCCTCATGAGATTATTCTGAAGAACATTCAGTTGGTGAATAGGGTCTGGACCAGAGGTCTTCAACGTTTTTCAGGTCAAGGACCCCTTGGCTGATAGAAACGCAGCACAAAATATGTTGTTGCCGGGCCAACAAGAATGTCTAGGGCAGCCTATAGTGCCATGTACAAAAGTAGGCCATAACTAAGCTGTTAAAAACAGATTTATATATTTATGGCATATGCAGTACCTCTGATGATCCCCTAGGGGCCCGGACCCCATGTTGAAGACCTCTGGTCTGGACACATTCCATTGGGAAGTGTCTGCAGTCATTGCCTCCTACTATAGGTGTACACCTCTGGTTCAACTATTTGACAGCCTTTCAACAATCTACAATATGTTGAGCTTCCATTGTTGTCTATATTGTCATCTAGTATATTTGAAACTAAATGAATCTGCTCTTCATTTACATGCAAAGCGACATACTCTACAGGTAAAAGATGTCCGAAACAAATTTCACTTCAAGAATATCAAACTTTGAGGTGGTGCTTTTAATGTTGTTGTTTGTATAACCAGACAGAAGACCCTGTGGGAGTTTGGTATGGATGTTTAATCCCCCCTGAGAAGACAGTTCTTATCAGAAATTGCTTCAAGCAAACTGAAGATGAAACAAAATCACAGCCCTGTCAGATTTGTATATTTGTTGCAGTCAAGGAAACTGGAAAATGGTTTCCAGCCGAGAAACCATTGAAACAAACAACAACAATCAAGCTCTATAATTCACTGTAGATTGTAGAGATTTTCAGTTTAACAATGTCTCTCTCACACACACACACACACACACACACACACACACGCACACACGCACACACGCACACACACACACACAAGCCTACCTGAACGTCAGAGACTGGCCCTTATGGTAGCCTGTACACGTTCTCCAACCGCCACTAACAGATGTGAAAGGGACTGCAGAAGAGACCGAGGAAGAAACCAACCCCCTCCCCAAAATCTTTCTCCCTCTTTCTCCGTGCCACATTCTCCAGCCCTTAAGTCAGCCCATGCCTTCCACCCCCTACACCCCACCCCTTAACCTCTCTCCTGTACCCCCATTCCTCCATACAGAGCCCCTGCAGTGATGGCTATAGGCCTACATGCATCCATAAACATCAGATTTTTTGTTATTTTTTACCTTTGTTAGACTAGATAATAATTAGGTAGGTTCAACACTTTGTTCCACTCACGGCTATTTTATCTCCCCGCCCTTGCCAAACCAGCAAGTTTATTATTTCAAGTTCTTTTTTTTTTTCCCCACACATTTTTATTTTATGTGTATCCTATGTGTTTCAGAAATGTGTGCTCCTGCAAGTGTATTTGTCTTTAAATGTGTATTTACAATGTAAGATGTACTTGAGTGTTTTGAAAGGCGTCCTCAAATAAAATTTATTATTATTATTATTATTATTATTATTATTATTATTATTATTATGTGTTGATTGCATACGACCCATCTCTGTGAAATGCATTTTACTCTATTTGTCTCAACACAACTTACTCTCAAGCGTGTTGTTGCATCTCTTTCAAACAGTAGCAGTGTCTAGTCACTGTTTTAGTAGTATGAAGCCCTAATATCTAGTAGTTAAGTCTGCTCAATTGGCAGCTATCTTGGTAAACACCGCCTGAGCAGGTTACACTTCCTCTCCAATCACGTGATTGGCTTAAAGAGGCAGGGTCCATCATTCTCATGAACTCAGAAGCTCCGCCCCCAACCCATTGAAACACATTGCAAAGCCACGGGCATTTTTGTGGTGAGTGGTGTTTGCCACTTTTTTGTGTTCCTATTTACAGAAAAATTTGCTGAAAAAATCCGGTCCTGGAGGGCCGCACCCTGCATGTTTATATTTTCCTGCTCCAACACACCTGATTCAAATGAACCAGGCTTCTAACAACCTTGAATCAGGCGTGTTGGAGCAGGGAGAGATCTAAAACATGCAGGGTGCGGCCCTCCAGGACCGGCGTTAAATAGCCCTGGTGACGTGTATACCATGCATGTGTGTTACGCTACACACTACATGTAATGCCAACATACAGTGCATAACGTGAGCTGAATAAAGGATGTGCATCGGAGTCTGTGCTCACTGACAAAGTGATCCAGTGTTACCACACAGTCCAGTCTCTGTAAATGGGAGCACAAATAAAGTGGTGCAGACCGCACCACACAACACTATGCAGCAATAACAATGTCTGCATCTGAATGAGCACCTCATAGCATTGAAGGGAGAGGTGTGTTTATTTTTGTAAATAATGTTTTTAATCTGTGTGGTGGATAAGGTGTCACATCTCACTTAAGAGCTCGTCTTGTTCAGACGAACAAGATGAAATACAGTATATAATCATACAGTACCTTTTCTCTCTTCTGAACCAGTCTTTTCACCATCTCTTTCCACTTTGTCTCAGAGAGGCTACAGGGGGAAGGTCTGTTTCTGCTTGCATCCCTCTGTGTTGTAAAGAGTTAAATGAAAACACGTGTCCCCAGAATCCATAGAACGCTTTAATGGTGTGTGTCTGTGTGCATAAGTCTTAGTGAATCCTTCTAAGCGAGTCTCGCGTTTGATCTCTTAAAGTGACGCTGACTGGTAACGATCTCCCTTTTCAAGCCTCTTTGTGACAACATCAAAGACTTCAAAAATAATAACTGCATTATATTTGTATTTATATATATATATATATTTATTTTTTACTTCTACTAATACATGTATTATTTGCAGCCCTGTAAGCTGTGACCATGAACTCATTTGAGTTTTTTTTGGTCATGGGTAAAAACAACCACAGTTGTATAAGGAGGTTGATGAAAATAAAAGTAAATATAATATAATATGAATATCTCTGAATCTTCAGCTTCACACCAATATCAAGCAAAAATCAAGAGGCGCTCGTGGGAGAGGCAGCAATTTCAATTTAGACCAAGAAAAATTGATTCTCTGCATGCACGGGACTTCAAAGCAAAGAGGCCCAAGTGCACCCTGGGTAACCCCCAGGCCCCTCCTCTCCCGGTCTGCGCTGAGAGCTGCAGGGATCAGAGGATCAGGGCGAAGCAGTCAGTGCTTTGGCTCAGGCCACAAACTCCCTGGAATGTCCTGCATCTCTTGACGGTCAGCTTGAGCCATCGCTGATCGCCCCCAGCCACCCTCTGAGCTATGAGACTCACTTTATGGTCCCTGAGGGAATGGGCGTGCACGTTTTAACATGCCAGTCAACACGTTGATTGACTTGATTGACAACACTAACCATTATAGGCAGTTATTTTATACCGCAATGGTTTAACAAGCGCTTTACCTAGACAACGTTTTTTCAGCACATAGGCTTACAATATTGTAAACATGAATATAGCATCAAACAACCATCTTCTATGTGAAGATATATGACATCACACTCCCTGTCTGCCGACCTCTTTGTTTTTATAGCCGGAGCGGCTGCACATGCATGTTAGTGCGTGCGTGCGTGCGTGTGTGTGTGTGTGCGGCCCACAAAGACCCTTGTTATGTGTGGTCTGAGATACTGCTGTTCTAGTATGACATCTAGTGGTAGAAAGTCATATAGACACACTTTAGAGAAGCACAAGAAATTGAAGCCTGGATTTAATCTTTATAATCTAAGGTTTAATTAAGTACTGTAGTTAATGACAATTGATCTTGTTTCACTTCACATCTATCTTGTATGGATAATTGTATTTAGTGATGGCAACATATGGTACAAAAATACATTATGAATAGAAAATAGGATTATATTCTATGAATTTCAGCTGTTTGGGAGTTATTTCATGTTCCCTGTCCGCAAGGCGTGATTGAGTATATACAGTATGGCAATCAGATGTTCAGTGCCTGGAGAGCGGTCTCCTCACACACATTTGGTCAAAAAGACAATCCAGAAAAGTATGTTTTTCATTTATGGAAAAAAACCCACTTCACTACAGAAATGTCTATTCATAATATACTGTATTTTTTTCTACCCTATGCTAACTTATCTCCAATCTAACACAGAGAGAGTATATGGGCGTGGTCTGCAACTTTTTCATGGCCTCCCTGAGCGGGATAGATTTCAACATGCACACCCGCCAGATGTTGCAAAACAATACTAAATCCTTCTGGAACAGTTTGAGCACTCAATGTATGTACATGTACAGTAACCCACCTTTGTACTTATTACCGTTTGAAATTAATATTAAAAGTAATTGTATTAATTTGGCCAGAATCAGAATAATATAGGAAGGTTGACATATACTGAAATAGAGCACAGGACACTTGTAACTTTTAACGGTTTACTGAACAGTTATAGAATCGTAACAACGTAAATGTTTACAGTGCGCACATTGAAAATAAAAAATGACCCAGGTCGTTACAGTGTCTCTAAGAGTCAGTTCTCAATCGGATACCGGCATCAACCGGTATGAAGAAAGGTATGTGCATCCCAACTGTGTGTGGACAGTTCAGTCCTACCGTGCTTGAAGTAGGTGTGGAATACGAGAGTGTTCCTTAGTTCACAGCGCTGTAGCTGTAGAAAACAGGTTCTGTATCTCATGGGCTGGGCTCGCCATCCAGTACCTGTACTGGAAAAGGTTCTCAGGAATCTTCTAATTCTCCTCTCATGGCACCGATCTCCTCCAAAGACTCAAGACCATCTCAAATGGGACATCCAACACAAATAAAAAACCTAACCTATGAATAACATCAATATAAAATTACCTTATAGTTAATTCAATGTGCACTTCTGATCATAGATTAGAATATATCCACTAAATGCTCTAATTCACTTTTATACATCTCTTTCAATACATTCATAACAATAATGAGTTACTTTTAGTAATGTCATGTAATAGAAACCAATTACTCAAATGTAAACAGATACACATTTACAATATTAAACTCTTTCTAATATTAGGTAACTGTTCTTATGAAAAATAGCAGTGCTAACAATGGATTCATTCGAAATCAGATCTTAACCAGCAGCTACTAACTGTGCAATAAAATAAAAAACTAAATCTCTTTTATCACGCCAATATCAAATGCATTTATCGAATTTTCCCTACTGCTAACTGTTTTAGCATAAATCAATGGGATTTAATATGGCGGAAATTAGCATCTCGGCTAGCGGACTTTTATATCGCTAGCTCCATTAGCTTAAGTGTATGGCATTTAACATGGTAAACATTAGCATCTCAGCTAGCGGCCTTTCTCCGGTCAGCCTTGTGCAAAAAGTTAACTAGACTCACCAGGCGATCAAAGGCAACGTAGCTTGAATAAACAGCGTCCGACCTCAATACACCAACTATAAAGGACTGTGTTATCCAGTATGTAAACTCACAAAACACAGTATTAACTTTAAATGAAAATCTCTTGTGTTTAGATTACTCGAATTTTCAATGCGTCACTCTCAAAGGTTTGATCATGGCTGACCTTCACCTTTCACCTCCACTGGCAGTGGATGATCAGGAGGTGGGACAAATTGTTTGATTGGCTAAAATTAATGTAAGCTCTAATTTATTGTATATTTGACAAGCTAATCAACAAAATATGTTATACCAGTAATTCTAATACCCACATATGTGTTTTAATATTTTATTACATGTTAATATTTCTAATGTGAATTGTATGACTGAATATTAATACAGTAAAATAAATGTATTTACTCTGGGCTACATACAGCATCTGGGATTTTACTGTACATCTTCATGAAGAACTATTAGTCAGATATTGACGCACAAAGTAAATGGACTGCTTTTTTATATAGCGCTTTAAAGTATTTTGCCTTGGATTCACCCATTCACATACCAATGGTGATTGGTGCCATGCAAGGTGCAGCCAACCACTGGGATCAGTTGGGGGGGTTAGGCATTTTGCTCAAGGATGCTTATAGGTAGGTCAACACCGGGGTGCAAACCCACAACCTTCAGGCTGGGAGTCAAACACCCAGACCACTCGACCATCCTGGTGTAGCGTTGATGGTGTAGCGTCGAGGGTTCGACCAGCTACAGAAATGTGTGGGTTAGCAGCCCCCGCCATCTGGACACATGTCTATCTCTCGCTGAAATGGTCTGAATGAGGGGTTGGATTCTTCCATCAGCAGCACGGGTGACTGACCATCCCTATCCTCCAGTAAAGGCAATGATGAGATGTATTCTTTAGATGCTTGATGCTCGACGGCATCCGCTAGGAAATCTGCAATAGAAAGCAGATGCTTTCCAACTAAAGGCACAGACGCACAAGCGTACGTGCACGCGCACGTGCACACATCCTATTCCAGTGGGCTGAGCACTGGATGCCATTCCACAGACTTTTGCTAGAGGGTGCTCCTCGCATGCCATAACCTTGTCCTTCTCTTCCCTGCGTTTTCCTGCATGAACTGCTCTCGCTCTCTCACTCTATATCTCTCCTTCACATCTCTCTCTCTCTCTCTCTCTCTCTCTCTCTCTCTCTCTCTCTCTATCTTCATGAGGCATGAGAGGAATTTACACCCTGTTCTGCCTCAGCCCTGCAGACACACACACACACACACACAAAGAGAGTGGTCTCTTTGGCTCCCCAGGTACTTTTTGGCTTTAGAGCCTGCAGGACACACACACACACACGCGCACGCGCACACACACACACACACACACACACACACACACGCAGACATAAATGCAAGCATGTGACCTTGAAAGCAGATCAATATATTTTAGTGTAAATTCTTCTCATCTCATTCAATTTTAATTCCACCCCTCCCCCCTCCAACAACCTCCCTCTCTATCCCGCTCTAATCCAGCCTCCCCCTCTCCTCCTTCTCCATGAGGCAAGCGAAACATGTTTATATACCAAATGTTACATGACAGAAGAGGTGTATGTTCTGGTGTTACTGTAGATGATGGAAGAGGTTCTGATGTTACTGTAGATGATGGAAGAGGTTCTGGTGTTACTGTAGATGATAATAGAGGTTCTGGTGTTACTGTACATGATAAAAGAGGTACTGGTGTTACTGTAGATGATAAAAGAGGTTCTGGTGTTACTGTACATGGTAAAAGAGGTTCTGGTGTTACTGTACATGGTAAAAGAGGTACTGGTGTTACTGTAGATGATGCAAGAGGTGTATGTTCTGGGATGTGGGCAGCATTGGAGCCAAGGAATGCTTCAGGCGGTGGGCACCACCGGTAGCTTCAGCACAAACACACCCACACAAGCACACACGTGCCCACAGACACACACACACACACACACACACACACACACACACCGTAGCATCCAACTTGGCGAGCAGGGCATGCGATACATTAGCAACGTCCTCAAGCAGCAGGTAAGCAGGTACTGTGTGTCTCTATTCTTTTCGCCATCCGAGAGGCTTAGCTAAGCTTTAACAACCTATCTTCCCATACTGTAGATGGGGAAGCATGCAAAGCTCTATGCATTTAGTTACATTCAGTTACATAGGAGTGTTATTGCATACTGAATGATTGTCTAGTTAGTATGTGTACAGTATGTACGTATACTGTGCAGTATGTTACAAAGTAATGTAAGATGTATTCCATGAGTTAATTAACATATTTACAAGATTGATATGCCATGTCTGCTAGTTAGCATGCTTGTGGGCTGTACTGTAACAAGCTACAGATGTACTGTATACGTACAAGGGGAAAGAATAAAATTAATTGCTTTTCCATCCGGTTGTTTATCAGTACACAAAAAAAAAAACCTACGAAACGCCATGTTCTTGAAGACATATTACTGTGTGAGGCATTTTGAACCATGCACTAATTATACAAATAACTGCATAATCTGTTGTAGAGAGACGCTAACGTTGCAGCACACCATGTCCACTTGTGGAGGCAGGACCACTCTATAAAATCATTTGTTGTTACACTTAAAGTGGAACTGCACTCTACAATTTGTTTTTTGAGCTGCAAACAAAGTAATTTGATTTTTATTTGATGAGACACATCAATGCTGGTGTCAATATTGACACCAGCAATATTGACATTATAAAAATCTGCATTTTATGGGCTGAAAACAGAACTACACATCATAACTGTTAAAAATCACTCCAAGACCTGGGTGGTTTTCAGCGGTACACTTAGTACGCTCATACGTTCAAACGCTCATATATCAAATTCAAATGTTAATGTTATTGGAGGTCCCCCTTTCAGCCCCTCTCCTGCCCCCCTCACTTAGCTCCTTGACGTATTTTTCAAAGTTGTCGTGGGAGGAGTCAGGCTCAGAGCTAGGGTGCAGTTATACTTTAAAGGTGGAGTCAGTCTCAGAGCTGGGGTGCAGGTACACTTTAAAGGTGGAGTCAGGCTCAGAGCTGGGGTGTGTTTCCTCAGATGCCATCATGGCTGCCCCCTGTCGTGCTGCGGTGGTGCTCCTGTGTGTGTGCCGGGCCTCCCTGGCCATCCCCGTGCACGCTGACCCCCCAGACTACGGCGGCATCCCGCTGTGGGTGGACCGGCTGCAGGGCGAGCCCAGCGTGATGAGCGTGCGGGGCCGCGGGTTGCACGCCGCCTGGCACCGTGCCAACCACCCATCCTCCTCTGCTTCCGGACCCGAGCCGCGCTGGCCTGGGCCGCGCTGCCCCGAGAGCTGCGATTGCCCCGTCCAGTGGCCCACGGCCATCTACTGTGACCACAGGAGCCTGGAGGACGTGGCCCGGCCCCTGCCATCTGACACGCAGTACCTGTTCCTACAGGTGGGGTGACACACATTACCTGTTCCTACAGGTGGGGTCACAACGCACACTTTCCATATTCCTCCATGCTTCATTTCTTAATGGTGGGCATAATTAACAAATAATACATGTCGTCTCCTGGCCTGTTGATCCCATCCTGATCTGGCAAAGAGTCCCAACTTTGCTGTGAGTCAATTAAAATGGGTTTGTCGTAAAGGCCATCAATCTTCTTCCTATACACGATTGGACTTCCTTCCTTTATCTACTAGCGGCTAGCTAGTTTTTCCCCAAGATGACGACATCAACATAGCTTACGTCGTAGTCTACGTTTAGGTTTCCACCAGCGCTTTGAAATAAGCTTGAGGCCCTATTTTATCTGAAATCAATGGTCTAAAGCGCAAGGCGCAAACTGCATTTACGGCGAGTCCAAATCCAGTTTTGCTGGTTTAGCGCCGGGCGCATTGGTTCAAAAGGGTTGGACTTACTCTCTTCATTATTCATGGGTGTGTTTTGGGCATAACATACAACAAACCAATCCAAGTGTCATCTCCCATTCCCTTTGAAAATCCAGGCACACCTGCATTATTGGCGGATTGCTATTTTACCCGCTGGTTTGTTAATGCGCTGGAGCAGACCATCTAGGCGAGATTCCACCAAGATTCATAAAATAAATTTCTAATTGTACTCCTAATTTCTTATCTTTTGAATGTTTGTGCGCACCTGTGCGTCCCTGTGTGTGTAACGAGTGTACGCTCGTTGTGCATCCTGCCATAGGCCATACTATCTTTATAATGCGCTGCGCAATTACTTTAGACCGGGGTTTTGCTGGTCAATCGTGCAATTACGTTATGCTGCCTCAAGATAGCAATGTGCCAGCAATGCTATCCAGAGTCATTATTAAGTACAGGCCCATTATTAAGGGAGAAACCCATCTGACGGTTGTAAGATAGGGCTCATGATTGGATGAGATAAAGACAGGTGATATGAGCTCAGTTGCTACTCGGACACATTCGCAATGATTCCTAGGCTTTCCAGACTGATTCTCGCTGCGAAATTAACAGTGTAGCTCGGCGACATCACCGTGGTCTCACAACGCTCTAAACTGTAAGCTGTCTCCTGTTTCCAGGGCAACAACCTCACATCCCTGTCGCCCGCCCTGCTGGCGAATGCCACGGGCCTGCGCTGGCTCATTCTGGACCACAACCATCTGGGGAGCGACGTCCTGCAGCGCGACACGCTACAGAACCAGTCTCAGCTGCGCTACCTGTTCGCCAACGGCAACCGCCTGACCGCGGTGCCGGCGGGGCTGCCGGCTGGGCTCAGGCAGCTGAGGCTGGCACACAATCGGATCGACAGCGTGGACCGCGACGCCTTGCAGGCACTGCCCAACCTCACCTTGCTACTGCTGCAGGGCAACCGCCTGCGGAGCGTGGCCGAGCACAGCTTCGCGGGTAAATGAAATTATATTTTCCTCGCAGTGTTGTCAACTCTTTTCCAATGAAAGTAGCTAGTACCTTTTCCAATGAAAGTAGCTAACACCAGCTCCAAAAGTCGCTAGAAGTCGTCAGATGACGTCATCTGCTTATTTGCATATTTAATGAGTCATCGTATATTTATTTGAAACTCAATACACCAATGCGGCATCCTCCTGCCGCCGCTTTTTAGAAATAAAGTCACTAAGAGGGTCTGAAAAGTCGCTAAACTCAAAGTCGCCAAGTTGGCAACACTGTTTCCTCGTTAACGGTTTTAACAGAGCCCTGTAACCTATTTTGTTTATTGTGTCAGGAGCGTTCCTTCCTTCCTTCCTTGTTTCGGTTTCCTTTTATTGCCTTTCTTTGGCTTGTTTCTTTCTGACTGTTGATTTATATTATCGTTTATGCAGTCATTTTATCTCTCAATAAATTTGAAGGTTCCCTGTGCAGAGTTCTGTAATGTAATTTATTGTTTCCTTTGTTCCTTTGTTCCTTCATGTTTCTTTCTTTTTGTTTCAATGTCTTTTTATTTCCGTTCTTTGATTTGTTTCTTTCTGACTGTTGATTTATGTAATCGTTTTATTTCTTAGCACATATAGGTCCCCTTTAAAAGTAGGCTATTCTATTATTTTTCCATGTAATCAACTGTGTCTGAGGGGACCTAAAAGGGCCGGACTAATCTCTTAGCCCACATTCCTCGTGTAAAACAAGCTAGTCAGATTTGGCCACAGGCGTTACATAATTTCTGGATTGTAGCCAATCATCTCGGAGCTATCCCGCCACTCTCAGTAAGATAGCCAATCGATTTATGGTGTGTAAAAAGAAAAAAAGAAAACAGAAGCATAATGTCCAGTTTGAAGGGAGAAAAGTCTGTCCAAAATTACAGTTGGAAAATGGAACGATACGGAGCTTGAGGCCTGCGTCCACTAAGTGTGTTTTTTAGCGCCGACAGTGCCCACAACCTAATTTTCAGAGCGCTTCTCTCCAGCACTTGTTGCTACTGTAGACTACAAAAAAACTAAAGACAATGACTGATATAGAATCACTATAGTCAGCTATTGCAAGTTAAATGTAAACTAAACACTTTTCGTCAAATTCAACAAATATCTCCTCGCATTTTGCTAGCTTAACGTTCTCCGTGCGTGTTGAAAAAAGGATCCGGTACTTCTACACAGCGCTGGCTCTGAAAATAGAAATGTAAACAAAGTGGCGAACACCACCTGTATAAACAAAGTCGTAGCACTACGCTTTGCTTCACAATGCATTTTGATGTGTGAGGCGGCGCCCCAAAGTGATACTGTTTTGATTTGAGCTTGAAGTTAGCAAGAATGACTGACCCTGCCTTTAAAAGTACCAACATGGTAGATATCAACACACCTGATTCAAATGAATGGGTCATTATCAGGCTGTACATATAAGCTTTACACTGGACTCTGACATTCGGGAAGTAATACTGTCGATATCCATTGGCTGGTTGCATTGTCACTCATAAGTATGTCTCCGGTGCAATGATAGCGTAAAGTCTGGCTCAGCGAAACTAATAATTTGAGTCAAGTGTGCTGGAGCAGGGAGGGCAGTGGTCCTATAGGACCGGAACCGGAGAACACTGCTTTAGATTGTGGCATTACTAGCTGCCTTTAAATGGACCCTATTATTCCTATTGAAATTGGGTTAAAAGCCCAATCCGAAAGAAAATGCTCCATTTAAACACCTCAATCAGAACAGAAAGGCTATTCTGCACAGGCACTGTACAAGGTTTGGACGAAACAATTGCGACATGCGCAGAAATGTTCATTGGAATTAGTACGGTGACTTAAATCTCCATGCAAAACCCAGCTACTGTCTCTCTGCCAGGTCTGGCCAGTCTCACCCTGTTGGACCTCAGTGGGAACCTGTTCTCCGCCGTGCCCAAACACCTGCCCTCCTCGCTGCAGCAGCTGTACATGTCCAACAACAACCAGCTCGCCGGCCTGGGCGAGGACAGCTTTGCGGGCCTACGCAGGCTCCAGTACCTCCGGCTGAGTCACTGTGGTCTGCAGAGCGCAGACCTGCACCCGCAGGCCCTCAGGCTACCCAGCCTCGTGGAGCTGGACCTCTCCTACAACCGGCTGAGCGTCACCCCGGCTGTGCCCAGCACTCTGCAGTACCTCTATCTGGAGGCCAATCAGATACAAGGTGAGCACCTGCAGTACCTCTATCTGGAGGCCAATCAGATACAAGGTGAGCACCTGCAGTACCTCTATCTGGAGGCCAATCAGATACAAGATAAGCAGACTGCAGTACCTCCACCTGGAGGCCCAGCAGGCTGCAGTACCTCCACCTGGAGGCCCAGCAGATACAAAGTAAGCAGGCTGCAGTACCTCCACCTGGAGGCCCAGCAGGCTGCAGTATCTCCACCTGGAGGCCCAGCAGATACAAGGTAAGCAGGCTGCAGTACCTCCACCTGGAGGCCCGGCAGGCTGCAGTACCTCCACCTGGAGGCCCAGCAGGCTGCAGTACCTCCACCTGGAGGCCCAGCAGATATAAGGTGAGCAGGCTGCAGTACCTCCACCTGGAGGCCCAGCAGATATAAGGTGAGCAGGCTACAGTACCTCCACCTGGAGGCCCAGAAGATACAAGGTAAGCAGGCTGCAGGTGTTGCGGGGCTGTGCGATAGTCAGTCCCTGAACCTCTACCTGGGTGCACTCACACACACACACGTACACGCACACATGCATACGCGCACGTGCATGCATCCACACACGCAGATACACACATGCACATACACATATACTCAGACGCGCACACACACGCACACACACATACAGTTAAGTTGTAAGTTATCGCATTAACAGGCACATTTCACAAATCCCACTACGGTGATTTAATAGTCAGACTGTGCCTCATATCTCCACCCTAGGGAGGTGTGTGTGTGTGTGTTTTTGTGTGTGTGTGTGTGTGTGTGTGTGTGTGTGTCGGATGGGGGGGAGGGGAGGGTGTTTGGAGGTGGTGGAAAATGTGACCAGCTCAGCAGCGTACACATATGTAAACATATGAGGACACTATCGTCAGACAGGGGAGAGGGCGCTGGCTAGATCGCCGTGAGGCTGGTCATGGTCGAGGGCACCAGGGAACAGTGTGGGAGAAGATCAAACGTGCACGTCAAACGGGTGAAAGAGGAAAGGGAATAAGAGGAGACGCTTCTAAAAACATCTGTGATGGATTCAGACGGCAGGCATTGGCGACGGAGCCAAATGCACACCCTATGTTGTTCATAGCGTTCAGCTAGTGCTCTCTCTCTCTCTCTCTCTCCATCTCTCTCTCTCCCTCTCTTCATTTCTCTCTCACTCTCTCTCTCTTCATTTCTCTCTCCCTCTCTCTCTCTCTCTCTCTCCCTTCATCGTTCATCGCCCTCTCTCTCTCTCTCTCTCTCTCTCCCTCTCTCCATCTCTCTCCCTCTCTTAATTTCTCTCTCTCTCTCTCTCTCTCTCTCTCTCTCTCTCTCTCTCACACCACTGCTCCCGTAGCCAGGAGTCACATAACATATAACAAAGGGTCTGCAGCCTGGTCTCAGTGTGAACCTCTGGCCCGTCAAGGGAATGTTCTGGCAAAGCTAGGCAACCGTGCTCTTGTTTCTCGGGCTAGACACACCTAGAGACAGGGGAACGGCAGGGCCATGTAGAAGAGAGAGTCGCGTCAACTCCGTTCACTCCAACAGAGCCTTTTTTTCACAGTAATGGCCGCTCGTGGAGCCTCAAAATGCTAAAAGTACCCTTTAAATTATATTGTAATTGTAAATTGATGCATTTATTTACTACTACATAAGAAGAATTGCAGTTATGTATCTGAATCTATTGATTCAAATTGCCCACCAAGCACTTCCTGGAACTGTTTTTCGTCTCCGTGAACCATTTGACTGTTGAAAATGTCAAACTTACGTTGCTGCTACTCTCTCTTATGGCTCTGGGGTACGGCCTTCACATCTCGCTGCCGATTCAAAATTTGAGTCGCTAGAAAATGTTGATAGAGTGTCGGGTTTCGGTTGATAGATGCGGTCGCTCCAGCGGCTACACCGAAGAGTGAACCAGAGACCTGGCGATTTCTGTTGATAAGCAGTCACTCCCACACGCACGAGCAAAAATCACTGCGGTGTAGTTCTAGCTTTACTAATTACATATTTTCAGTCTTAAAGTTCAACAAATGCATGACAAATTGAGACTTTCTTGACTTTTTAAATAATTTTATTTTAAATAGTTAAACATCATGTGTGTCACAAAGCAAACGGGATCTAAAAATAATTGTATTCTCGTCGTTGACTACCATACATATTTTTCCCATAATGCGGAAGTGACTTTAGCTCTCTATCCCAGCCTTGGCAATGCATCTCATATGTGGGAGGACCGATATGGCATTAAAGGGAGAGCTGTTTTTGTTTTGATCGAGTTCAAAAATCAACATTACATCATCTCGTAATGTAACGGTTAATATAATACTAATAACAAATATCCTCAGTGATCACGCAATGTTTGTACCTTGACCTTTACACCTGAGAGTGTGCCACAGACAACGACCCAGGCCAAAAGTAAGATATTTCCTCAATAACACACACCTCACTGTCTAGCTATTAGCCTGAGATCTGTCTCTCGTCTCTGCCAAACCCGCAGTGCCTGGCTTGCTTGCAACCGCTTGGCTGAAATGAGGCAAGGGAGCCGGAGAAACCATTGTGGATTTATATCTCCTTGTGCTCACCGACGCACCTGCGACCAATCTAATAGCAAACAGATTCTGTACAGAATTACTAAGCCATTCTCATCGTGGCCCATTGGAGGGGTTAACTATATATCACACAAGCAACTCGTGCTGAAAATCTGATACATAGGACCCTGTAAAATAAACGCAACACGATATCCCAGGATGTGGGGAAGTAGATTTTCACTCTTAGCATGGTCATGTAATTCCGGCATGATGCTAGTGCAGTGCTTCATTTACTAATTTCAGTCTTTCTCTAGTAACAGTGTAGCCTATAGTTATTTAACAGATTTACAAGACCTGCAAACAGCCAGACTCATGTCACGTTTTTTTCAACTCATTCATCAGTATAAGTTGAAAGTTCGACTTGGCCATTGTTACATAGTTGTTGTGCATGTCAATCAAAAGTACCTCTCTTGTGTCCCAGAAGCAAGTGAAAACTGGCTCTGTGAGACCAATTTAGACATAAGAGCCAGATGGTTTGTACACAGAGCATTCTGGAAAGCTGTGCATTTAAAATTGTTTGGAAATGGGCAAGCAGATCTTTATAAAACGTGGCAGGTGACTGGTTAAACCATACCGTACTGACACAGTTAGCCAGTGCTGTGTCCCAGACTTTACATATGGAAAGTTAGTTTGTACAGGTTTAACTCAAAGGTCTCTCAACTCATAGGTCTCTCAGAGTATTTTATATACAGTAAAAAGGTTATCTAATAATAGCCTGGTGTAACCAGACAATATTGTATATATGGTCTGGCCACACTCCATTGGAAAGTGTTCGCAGTCGTTTTCTCCTATTGGGCAAAGACCTCTGGCTAATTCTGAATCTATTGGACAGCGCTGAACCAATCGCTGTTGCTACAACTGTTTTGATCGCCTCATCTAGCTCTACCACCATTTCGAAACACACTTGACTTCATCGTCATCTCACTAACCCACCCTGATTGTTTCCCTAGCAGGGTGGCTGTGAAAACACTAATGTGAAGAGGTTTTCCAGACTAATCTCAGCGAAAATAAATTGAGTTGAGCGCAATAGTCGGGCAGAGTCAGGCTAATATAATAAGGCTATACATACAATACTATATAATAAGCTGCGGTACGGTGTGTTCTCTCTCATCGCTGCAGAGTTCAACGTGACAAGTTTCTGCCAAGAGGTGGGCCCTCTGTCCTATTCCAGGATGAAGGTTCTACGCCTCGATGGGAACAAGATGTCCACCCATCAGCTTCCCCCAGAATGGGTCTACTGCCTCCGAGTGATACAGAATATATACATCTGATCTCAGCCCCTCACTGACTCACGACGGCTGGAATTACAGTTTGTTATTGTGAAGCAGGTGCTAACGGTCATCTGGCTTTGAACCGGGTAACATCTGGTCCAACAGATGAACACAGTATACAGTATATACTATATGCTATATACTGTGGTCTGTCTCCTTTTGTACCTTTGCTATTAGCTAGCTAAAGTACTGTACAGGTAGGCCTACGTCATTCTGTAAGCTTTAAGCAGATAACCAAAGATATATATTGTTCCCTGTGACGTTTTCACGATGTTCAGACAGAATGTCAGTATTCTGTATAGTAGAAAACATTTCTGATAAGAGTGATTCATATTTTACACTTAAAATGCGTAGAATTTACATTTAAAATTGTCAACATACATTACTGTGTGTCCCATATCTAAGCCTACATTCATTTATCATTCATAACCGTTGTCTTGTTGTATGGTATTCGGTTGGTTAGATAATTTCTCAGGAAGAGCTGGGCATAGACAGATTGACATTGAGTGACGTGGACACATTTGGCTACCTGTCAGTTGACAGCATCTCTAGATCATTCGATCTTTTGATTATACAGTATACATTTTTCTGGCATCAGCAAATAGACATTTAAACATGTAATGCAAGATTCTTGGATGTTTGCTGTATGTAATATTAAGGTTGTTGGAGGGTTTTCATCATGGATTTACATTCCTGTAACTTTCGAGGACACTTTACCTACCTTAGCTACAGCATATTTCAATGCAATGTACAACCTGGATTAAAGGAATAACATCAGTAAATGCATTCTGCCAGTCTATATTGTTTTCAGTTCATTCTCCATGCACCTCTGTCTGTGTGACATCACGGGAAAAATAGCTACTGTGGCAAATGCTTCCCATTCATTTCTGGCTGCCGTTAAAGAGTACTGGATGTTCTTTGCTTCAGCTGAGCTAAACAGCGCTTCTAGGGAGTTCAGGGAGCACAGATGAATAGTAAAACGCTGACTTCATGATTGAGAAGTCGGGGAAACAGCCTGCCACTTCAGGGCTGTTATAAACCTACTTCTATAATACAGATGCTATAATACAGATGGCCCCAACAATCTGTACAGTAGGACAATGACAGAAGCCTAACGTTAAAAATGTTTACATAACATTAGCAAATTCATACACACAATGTAAAAACACATTTGTTTCTTCTCATTCTTTCCTTGTATGCTGGTGTGTGCTTGTGGATTTGTGTGTGTGTGTATGCATGTGTGTGTGTGTGTCTGTGTGTTAGAGCCGCTACTAGATTTTCCAGGTGACAACACGTCTTGTAAACTTGGACTTCACGGTCCAGGGACAAGACACTGGAAAAAGACTCACTTGTTCCACTGGCCGGGCCAGAGTTAGTCCAAGTCTAAACAACACATCTGCTAGAAAATGCATGTTTGTGTCTTGGTTTATACTGTAGTTTGAGAATCAGGAGAGCCTGCTCTCTCCTATGTGTAATATGAATTGTAATGTAAAATGAATGGCAGGTACTTGGCAGTTGATTGGATGAACCATCTGGTCATTTTCACTGTCGGCAAACCTAAACCACACCTGTATCAACACAACGCTGATTGGAAAGTTCAGTTGCTACTCGGACATGTTCAAAATTATTCCGAGGCTTTTCCAGACTGATTTACATGGTGAGATTAAACTGAAGGTCGCAAGACCATCCTGATCTCGCGAGCTTCAGTTTAATTTAAGGCTAGCCTGCCAATACTCTAAACCCCAACATCGGGCAGGAAGGTAGGAATACATTAACATAATCAAGTTGGCAACCATGGTAACACTTTTTGATAATAAATCATAAATGTTTTGCCTTGTGTGATATATTTTCTCTTACTTCACTGAATGTGTAACACCTGACAGAGTGAAATACTGGCTAGACTAGAGGATGTATGACTGTGTGGCCCATACAGGTCCATTTGGAGATGGACGGATGGACAAATAGCTCTGACTGGCAGAGCCATCATGCACAGTTATTACAAGAGTCTGCCCTTCCTCTGCACTGAAGGACAGACTCTGCTTTGGAAACTGTCGGGCAAAACACTGTGCTTTGAGTCTCCCCGTGGTGACATAATATCGACTTGCAGGCCCCGCACACACCGAGAGTACAGGCCAAGTGTTACGATTCGGAGGCGGTAAGGACCCAACATAACATCGACTTGCAGGCCCCGCACACACCGAGAGTACAGGCCCAGTGTTACGGTTCGGAGGCGGTAAGGACCCAACATAACATCGACTTGCAGGCCCCGCACACATCGAGAGTAGAGACCCAGTGTTACGGTTCAGAGGCGGTAAGGACCCAACATAACATCGACTTGCAGGCCCCGCACACATCGAGAGTAG
>JAOEGT010039076.1:0-23414 GCA_025447795.1 Speoplatyrhinus poulsoni | reverse complement strand
ATATATATATATATATATATATATATATATATATATATATATCCATGTGAACATACCACAATCCATAGGGTTTAAAACATAGGACCTTTTTGCTATGAGGCAACAGTGCTAACTACAAAATGAAAATGACAAATCAATTTGCACTGAATATATTTATGGGTATGCATTTTGTGTTGTATACTTGATTGCTTTGTCATAAAATAATGTGATGGGAGATAGCTGCAGCTATCTTCAGGGTTGATTTCAGAGGCACAATCTGAATGACAAATTAGAAATAATTTTCAAATGGCCCATTTGATTATTTTTAGATAAGTTATACTTTTGATTAACAATTTGTACAGAAAATTAAATTTTGCCTTGAAAACTAATTGTTGTTCAGAATATGAAATCCTTTATTGTAGTTGCATTCTTAACGATAGTCCACAACTCTACAGAGATCATTATGCTTCAAAGTTAAGTGGGTTTCAGCCTGTCCTTTTTAGAATGTTTAACTGTAAATGCCAAATTATGGTGACAATTAATTCAGACCATGCAGATTTGATCCCTGCTGGATGTAGAGTATGTGCCTATACATTGTGTGTGTGTGTGTGTGTGTGTGTGTGTATTTATGTATGTCTTACAAGCCCAGTCTTAAATAGCCCATATTGAACTTTCTACACCTGATCATTACCATTAACGATCAGTGATTTTTTTGTTGGTTGTCGTTATATGTACCGACCACTGGTGCAGTTACTAGGTGGGTAATGATACAATGCTCTTTCTTCTCTCTAGGGTTCAAACAGTGTGTTAGTTAAAACCACAATTTAAGATTTACAGTTTCACTGTGGATCCTTATTTTAATTCAAATCATCTCGCCGTCTGCTTTCAGCTTTATGCCTCCCGATCTTACAGTAGCAGGTACTCCAGCACTGTTTGATCGCCGACTTTAAACAATGATTTTAACGTCAGACATACTGTTTGTCAGGCATCTTCGCAGCAGCTCATGATGTCCGTTCCCAATTTCAGTGTGAGCTGACGGCTCCATGTAAGACAAAACTTTAACTGTAGCACCTTTGGCAAGTGGGAACAGATCAATGACACCACAGTCGCAAATTCAGAAGCACTTTTCCCCCTCCCTCTCGGGCATTGATTCAAGTTTTCAGCAACTTTTCCATCGCTTATGCGCACAGATAAAGGCTTCTCTCATCTCACTTTCCTTTTGTCACATTTTTTTGTCCGTTTTCAGAGAGAATCTTCCCAATCTACCAATTGTTGACACGCTCTGTAGCCTTTTCATTCCCCGCTGGGCAATATAATAAATTATTATCTTCTAGCATTCTTGTATTCCTCCTTCCCAGCTGGCGATGTAAATGAGTTTGCATTGCTAACATCTTAATAAAAGTAGGAAAACTGTTTTCATATGACACTTACTCCATATGTATTGGTACCTGTTTTATGTATGTTTACCTGATTCACTATCCCTTCTTTGCCATTGGTAATCACACTGTAGGTCAAGGTATAACCAGAGGCAGCTTCTGCCTTCAGGTCAGGACCTGTGTTCTTCTGAACTGCTGTGAACGATGACCTGCCTCAAGTGATTGACTTCCCTGGAATGGCAGACAGAGAAATATATCCGCTGTTCTCGCCTCCTGGCACCACACAGCAGTGTGTCAGAGCACCACCTATGAAGGTTACGCAGGGAGACAACATCCATGACTTAACTCCCAGGGACGTCCTGGTAGGAAGTGAGGAGAATGTCTGGCTTTGGTTTATAAGAGGCAATAATTACATTAAAACATGTTTAGTGGCATTTGTACAAATCATTTCAAAATAGAATGAAGATTTCTTCGTCTCAAGATAAAAGAGGTAAGAGCAGTTCTTTGTGGAATATACAGTATGTATACAGTAGAGTGGGGCCTGCTCCTCTGGGTTCAAAATAACAATGACCCACACCAGATATAGAGGGGGGAAACTAGGTGTTTATTATCGAACAATGGGGGGTTAAGGGTAGCCTGACTCCGCCTGACTATTGCTGTCAGCTCAATTTATTTAGCTGAGATTATAGTTTGGAAACCCTGCAGGTTGTCATTAGTGTTTTCACAGCCACCCTGCTGGTGGCACAATCAGGGTGGGTTACTGAGGTGATGTTGAAGTCAGCTGTGTTTCTAAATGGTGGTAGAGCTATATGAGGCGATCAAAACAGTTGTAGCAACGTTGATTGGTTAAATGCTGTCCAATAGTCTCAAAATTAACCAGAGGTCTACACCCAGAAGGAGAAGAACTGTTGCCACTTCCAAATGGAGCATGGCCAGTGGCCTGGTTACACCAGGCTATGCCAGGCTAGGCTAGGGTAGGCTAGGCTAGGTTAGGATAGGTTAGGACAGATAGCGTGCAATTGTTGTGTTTCAGGCCAGTCAACCTAGTGTGTGGCCAATCAGCGCGGTACTGTTAGCTAAAAGCGTGGTTAAGGCGACTTGAAAACAACTAGAAACAAACAATGGCGGGCCCTACAGAGGTTAACGTATATTAGAATTCATTAGAAGAGCAAAGGCTTTTCTCAATGGAAAATATGTTTTCACTTTTCTCCCGACCTTTCTACTGCAAGAGTGGATTTAATGACAGGCTTTGCTGGTTCACAGGCTCGTCCAATCACCTGCCAAGTGTGTTTTTTTTTTTTAAAGCACCTTCCCTTCTGAAACAGTTTCAATGGAGGGCTCCCCATGCGGATGTGGCTAACAGACATATATATATACATAAGATATATATAACAGACATATATATATATATCTGGAATTTCAGGTTAAGTTTAGGGGGCCTTTAATAAAAATAACTAAAATCAGGTTAAGTTTAGGGAGCCTTTAATAAAAATAACTAAAATTCCTCCCAAACTGGGGCGTTGTTGTAGACTTGGCTTGTTTTTCGTTCAAGAGGGTGGCACTGCAGCCAGACACTTTGGTTAAAGAGAGAGAACCAGAGGCATTCCAGTGATAGAGCTGGAAATGTGGCAAGTACAGTATATACCAGAGAGAGTGTAATTTAACAGAGAGGTTCCACTTCTGCATTTTATTTTTGGAAGGAGGGGGGTGATATTTCACCATTTATGCCGACCAGAATGACCCAGCGTTCCATGCAAGTTCCATACTACAGTGCTTCCATTATTTCTATCAGGTGGTGTTAATTGGTATTTTGAGTATATTACATGAATTCCCAAGTACCTATGATCAATCTGAGGCCAGAAGAGCATTTCTGTAGCAAACTGTTCTGAGGTAAATGGACTCTGTATCCGGCCATTCATGGTATATTTAGCTGTTTTCACGCTGCCTACATCAGCATCCACAGCAAAAATGCCGTTGGTGACACGCCCACTGGAAGCGTTCCATTTTTTCTTCCATTGAATCATTACAGTGCTCTATCTTTCTATAAGTATATAATCTTTGTATATACTGCCCATCCACCACTCTCCCCAATGGTAGGCGGAGTCTCCAGGGCTTAGCCTCTCCTACTCTCTCTCTCTCTCTCTCTCTCTCTCTCTCTCTCTCTCTCTCTCTCTCTCTCTCTCTCTCCCCAATACCAGACAGTAGCTGGTATTATGGCTGTATATAATATAAAGTATATTAATCTAGACATATAGAATATAGTCCCACAATACAAATATTGTTATATTATATACAGTAGTTGTATTATAGCATAGTAAATATAGCTGTGATTGATTAATTTGTTTTTCAGTTGAAATGATGAATGCGGCCAATTGATAGAACAAAATTGCCACAATTTGTTCAGACCGAAAATATGTATGCGTTATTAAAAAATGATAAATAATCTGCATGCAACTGATATTGTGTGAGACGAGGTGCAAATTAGTGTCCCATTTTAGGCTGAGATGTGCGACCCTGCAAACCCAAACCACAGATGTCTAGTCATAATGCAACCTGCTCAGGTCTGAAACAAGTAAAACCAAGAATGCTTAAGGCATAATGTTTGTGTTTCTGAAAGGATTGATTGCAGTGCTACTGCAAACAAGTGTTGGCGTCATCCATACTATTTGCATTTGAGTTATAAGAATGTTTAAAAGAAAAAAGAAACATTTATTTTGTGGGAATTAGTAATTGCATGCTAAATATATTTTGTTTGTCAAATGTGAGTTTAGGGTGTTAACACATATTCAGATAAGTGGTCCTCTGTCTCAACAGTCATTCCTTCCTCTCAATAGTTCTTCTTTTGTTTGCTTGAGAACCCAGATGAAAGCAAGAGGAGCATCATAACTAAACCTGAGGCGACATTAAAATGAGACCTGGAAGACAGAAATAAAAATGTGGAGCCAAAAAAAAAAATCTCTGCTTCTCATACATCCATCTTTTAAATCTCTAATGTTAAATATAGGGGACAGTGACACAGAAGAAGCAAAACTTCAGAAGATAATTAGTCTCCATAGGGGTGAAAGCACATTCCTGGGTTGGTTTTTTGGGCCTGGCCCAAAGAACTTACAGCCATCACTCTGTTTTTCCAACCTTTTCCAACCAATTTGCTTTAGCAGCGGCAAACAGTGACCTTTTAACAGAGGTCGTTTAGCGTTACCTCATAACTGTAACATAAAAGTCGTGGTTTGCACACAGAAACCTTGACCCCTCCCCCTACAGAGGGGTCATTTAAGGTGCTACTACGGCAACATCTACTTCTACATAACAGATATGTTGTGCAGTAAAAACAGAACTATAGTCTTTCACAAATTGAACCACAATATTCAATAGCATACCATACATTTTACTTACGATTGCTACTTGAAAACAAAATCCATCCTGTAGTAATTTTATACACATGAATGAATGAAAACTTGTACATACAGTCTATCTTGAGCCTTAGATTCAAGGATAAGTCCTTTCTCAATTCAAGGCCAGGGCAGGTTTGTCGTGTGGCTGACATCCTGCACGACTACAGTCAGTTCGCATTGGAATCTTAAAAGAAAAGCTAAAAACTAATCTATACAAAATAGCTTTTAACTAAATGTGCATTCTTGCGCTGCTTTACTGATACTACACATTGTAAACATATTTTTATTTATTTATTGAATCCTAATACATTTTAAAACAAACCAATATCTATTTTGTTTTTAAATAAATCAATATATATATATATAAATTTTTTTTTTTAGTTTATTATTCCTTTTTTGTATTTTTTATTGCAGATTTTTGTTGAAAGCACTTTGATCTGCAACCTTATATAAAAAGGGTTATATAAATAAAGTGAATTATTATTATTATTAGTAGTAGTAGTAGTAGTATTTGAAGGCGACGGTCCATCGCCTGCCTAAGTTTTAATTTGATTTGCGTATGTGTGACCGCAGCCTATGATGGCTGCTGTCAATCATCCGGCAGCGCAGCTGGTGAGTTGATCATCCTGTGCTCTGACCCAGTGCACTCTGGGTACTGCGGTTTCCCCGGCCGTGTCCTCACCGACGCCATGAGGGTTTTCCCTGTTTGCCACAAATGGTGCAAAACTCCATAATCTATGTCAGACAAGCACATCCATCTCTTCAGTCTGCCAAATCTCAGACAAGACATCGGAGTACGCATCAAATGAAGTTGGAAAGTTCAGGAAGGAGGCGGAACTTGGATAAGAGGTTGGCGTCACCTACACTATGGATGGTGTCAATGTCAACAATGTGCACAAACAATAACTACTTCAACCTCTCAAATGTTGACAAGGCGGCGTGAATATTGGCGCGGCAACCAGGCAGTCGACAAAACGGCAGCGTTTTGTCAATATTGATAAGAACACGACCCTAAAGTATCTCAACTGCACACAGTGACATTACCACATATCCATGTGTGGGCATACGAATGGACAACACATGCTGTACAGTAGTGCCTGCAGAATTACAGTACATATTTTACCCTGGCTTGAACTTCATGCAAACTCCAGTCCATCACCGCACCATCATAACATTGTGGAACAACTCTGACAGCATCCCTGTCCTCATATATGGAAAGTACAGAATGCGAGCAGGAACACCCTCGGCCCTGATATTCTCAGTGACATATTGTAATTCGAAATGTCGTTCCTTGACACCACTGCTTGTGATGAAGCGTACGCCACTGTACAGTAGGTAGCACAATGGACATTTGTCATTTCATCGACCATGACAGATACAAGTGGTGAGTTATTTTGTGCATGGACAATATAATGTTTCAGTTAAGTTGCATGTCTTTGCTTTTGGCTATTCCTACTTCTTATATTCTATTATTATTATTATTATTATTATTATTATTATTATTATTATTATTATGCATATTATCTATTCATTATGAGCAGCAGTGGCGCAGTGGTTAGAGCGGCAGATAAACCTTATTAACTCCCCACCAAGTGATATGGTGCCCTTGAGCAAGGCACCTAGCCCTATGCTGCCCCCGGTGGTCAGGTGGTCACCTTGCATGGCTGACACCACCATCGGTGTATGAATGTGCGCGTGTGTATGGGTGAATGTGAGGCAATCCTGTACAGTGCTTTGAGTGGCCTTAATGTTAGAAAAGTGCTATATAAATGCAGTCCATTCATCCCAGTGAGAAGCATGTTCCGGCCATTGTTTGTAGTCCCATTTTAAATTGGCAATAACATTATCACCGGTTTGCCTTGTACCATTTGCGGGGTGCAGCCAGCTCTAACTGTGATAGAGCCTCATTGTACTGTATATAAGGTAGAGTCACGCTCCCCACAACCCCACAAAGACCCCTCTCATACCTGTAGCACTGGTGACAGCATGCCCAAACTGCCTCCATCCACTTAAGTCAAGGTAGTTAAGATAAGGGGGCAGGGGAAGAGGAGAGAGAGAGAGATTTTCTTTTGTTATCAACCATGCCTCCAGGTAGGATTTCCCATGTGTTCCAGAGTGCAAACAGGCTGTACAAGAAGCTCTGTAAGAGCAACTAGTTGGCAATCAAGAGAGCTCGGCATTGTACCCTGGGATTTTATCGAATAATCCGTCTGGACTGTTGTAGCCAGTCACTCCCTCAGACAGCTCAATTCAATCAACACATTTAGAGCGCCTCCCGTTTTATAGCCTCACACTCAAGATGGTAGATTTCCACCTTTGATTTTATCATTGCTTTTTTTTTCTTATTGAATCTCTAACAAAGTGAGTCTCTTGTTCTGTTCAGTTTTGTGTACTAATGAATTGAACGGTACCACATTATGGTACCGAGTTATTTGAAAATTGGATCAGAGATTGGGTGTTGCTTGGCATATTGAAATGGGACCTGGTAAATTGCAGGCCACAATTAACGCCTCGTCAGCAGAAAAGGATTTCTTCTAATCTATTTGATCTAATTAAAATACTCAATAGTGTGTAATTGTGCTATGAATACCTGCTGCAGTCCCTTTTGAAAGAAATATGTTCCAAAATCATAGATAGCAATTGTTCAGATATTTTTTTTTCATATTTTTCTGTTGGAGAAACATGTAAATATGGCATGATAATTAAAAGTGAATTATTATTAAACAATTTCTATGCAATTGTATGTAATAGCTCGAGGAGAAAACAGACATGATTTCCAATGTCTATTGTCTTTTTATAAGCCTTACATTAGAATGACATTAATGCGAGACATCATCATTGAATCTGCACCCCCCCCCCAACTTTACTCATATGACACTTTTCAAGATGAAAGTACATAAATACGCATTTTTTCATTTACATTTCTTTTGTTTTTGCTTTTTTTTGTACATGCAAATTATGCATTTTCCAATTGAATATGCACTATTCATATATTCTTTTCAGATTTTTTGGGTTTTATTTTGATAACATAGGCTACGAAATTTCCATAAAGTTACAGAAAAAGGCTTTATCGAAATGTTGTTTTTTCACGAATCCTTTTTTCTCCTACATATTTACAGATAAAATACCACATAAAATGAGAATGGTAAAATATATTTTAAAAATCTTCTGTAATAAGCTTGCTTTTTTTATAATATTATGCTCTAACTGCTTTGAAGGGCAAGGAATTGTTGTTGAACACATCTCTATATTGAATAATATATAATATGAAAGATTGTTTTCTAGAGCACAAAGGTAGGTAGTCCATATCTGTACATATCAACCCTTTACCAGAAAAATGCTAAGAAAGATTAAATTTAAGCAATGCAGTTGACGGACTGTAAAATAGTAGTTATAGTAAAAAATAATATTGTTTTTCACATTGTATGATAGTAATGGTAATCATTTTTATAAAATAATGTGAAATAGGCAAGTTAAAATGTTTACGGAGTCGCGCTGTTTGTCAATGTGACAGTTGGCCAAGGCAGTCGTTCTCTTTGGCGCGGGCAGCGCACCTCTGTGTGATCGGGGGTTTATCAACGCGCTTCTGAAGCGGCCGTCCCTTTAGCGACACGTCTCGGTGTGATCGAGGCATTAGACAATCAATCAAGACAATATAGTAGCAACATTCACAACCTCTGCTTTGGATTTAACCATGTACAACTACAATTGTTGCTAAGAATAACTCAATTTTCAGTAGGGTTCACTATGTACGCTCACAATGCGTTTCAATGTGTGAAGCGGCTCTGTGGAGGGATATTGTTTTGATTTGAGTTTGCAAGCCTTCTCAAGAATGACTAACCCTGCCTCTAAAACTGTATGGCCTCTACAACGAAATGTCAACCGCTGTGCCTCCATGTACCCCCATTTGAGAAACACTGCTACTGTATTGTCGACCACATTGGTATACATGTAGTATGTGTGTGTGTGTGTGTGTGTGTGTTAGTGGTGCTGTCATCATAGGGTAATGTGTGCTATATTATGTACAAAGAAATGCTTCTGTAACCTTCACAATGCCAAGGTGAAATAACAAACAATATGTAATTAAATATCTTTCTGTGTTACCTGTGCAAAAGGAAACTAGAAATAAGAAAGTATGACTTTGCATGCTGGCAAAATTTTTGCCAATCCCTCGAAGGAATATTTCAGAATTTACATAAGTAACATCTTGATTTGCTGTAATGTGAAATTAGGGCCTGTGTTATGTTCAATTAACTCCACGGATCTTCTGGTAATTAAAACACAGCAGTTCCCCACTGTTCAATAACTCCCTGACAGGCGATAGTTTGTGTGTGTGTGTGTGTGTGTGTGTGTGCGTGCTGTTGTGTGTGTATGAGAGAGATAGAGATAGAGAGAGAGAGAGAGAGAGAGAGAGAGAGAGAGAGGGAGAGAGACATAAGCTGCTGCTTCATCATGTTTTCATCAGATACTGCATGACCTTGGTAGTCAAAATGGTTGTGTTCATGATATCTTTGGAGATGTGCCATATTGTCCACAAGTTGAAAGTCAATGCGAGAACCACCATCAGCCGTTGTGGTATTTTTATGATGCCCTTGCCATCTGTCATATGGAGAAAGGTGGTGGTGGTGTTGCTTGTCCCCCTTGAGATAGTTCTCCTTATATTGATTACAAAGAGAAGAGATTGTTAAATTGTGTTAAGTGTGTTAAGTTGTTTTTGAGGTTAACCATTTGCTCCCTTGCTCATTGGTAATTGGCGTAATGCCATCCTTTAAGAGAATATGGGAAGGAAATCTTTGTTTTGCATCAATGCTTATCTGCCAGTCCCTCTGGAAGGATTACTGTACAGGGAGAACAAGTGGATTTATTCCAGATGAATGATTAATGAGTCATGTTTGTGATTGGTTGGGACTATAGCGTTACTCTGTGATGGTGCACTGCGTCACGGCATAATATAGTTTTAAGAGGAAATACTTGTGTCATTATGATATGCTGCTATTCTAAAACTGCAATTTAGCTCCTATGCTTTTCTTTTATGTGAGCCATTAATCTTTATTATACATTTACCCTGAAAATGAAGACTCACAGAAAAGCAATAGCGCTCGCCTTGCCTATACAATACATCTAAAGTGATCGTGTTATGTGATCAGTTAAGAGAATTTTCGCTAAATCATGATCCATGAATTTGTAATATTGCCTTCAAAATAATCACAATGTTTAATTAATGAGAGCTTTGCTCAGGTAATAAATCTGTTTGCGTGTGTGTTCTGCTATACAGCCCTGTTGTCTTACATATTTGTTAACTCATTTTAATAGGTGAACTCCGTTGTGTCTGCTCAAAGGCCGTTATGCTGAGAGTAGTCTCAGCCTCTTACGTCCAACAAAAACAGCCTTGAACTATTTAACTTTGTGTGTAATAGTACAGTATATTATTTAATTATTGAAAATACTTAAAATCTCTAATTTATTGAGATGCACCTGTACGTCACATAAGCAACTCTGTGCTGAAAATATAATACCCCTGTAAGCTTGACAGGACTTTCTGGAAGTGGTACTGTTGATTTCCATTGGCTGTTAGCATTGTTCACTCACAAGTCTGTAATCCGTAATTCTGGTGTGACGCTAGTGCAGTGCTTTATTTACTAATTTAAAATAAAAAATGTCTATTTATAAATGTATTTATTATTATTTGTTTAAGTTGTTACATTTATTGTAAGCAGTAACAGTAGCCTACTTATTTAACGGATTTATAAGACCTGCAAACAACCAGTCGTGTCGTTAAGTTGCTCTGTATTAGTTTTAACGTCCAACTTGGTCACTGAGTTATAGTTAGTCCTCAAGCATGTCAATCAAAATACCTCTCCTGTCAAATAGGTGGGTCTTGTTGGTCCCAGACTTTACATATGCAAATGCTGGCTCTGTGAGACTATGCTGACCGTTACAACACGAGCGTTGCGCTGACACCAGTCCCACCTGCCACAGGCTCATGCACCTCATAAGAGCTTCCTCACCAACAGCAGAATCAGAGCGGTGCCGTGCCTGTTTAATACGTTGACGGCGCAATTTCAAAGTGAAAGCAAAATGCTGAAGCGAATTTGTTTTCAATTGTAAGGCTCCAGGACCTCAGCTGCCACCCCTCAACATCCGGCATGTATAATCCGTCCTGACCAAAATGATTACAGTTCAGGGACAGAATCCCTCCAGTGCATTATTTAATTGCATTCTGAATGTGAATCTTGTGTTTCTCCATATTGGGTGGTACAGTTACGGTTACATGGCACCCGTTAAGGGCCGTTCATATTAATCGCGCAAGAAGCTCCGCTCTCAGCAAGGTAAAGCGCAAATCTGTGCGAACAATATTATATCTCCACAAATTAATTAAATACACCAGGTTATGCCACCTCAATGGCAATATGCTTCCATGATTTTGCCTTCCTGTCTATGTCTTAATAGAAACGGGAAGTTAGGTAATACATTTCTGGATACTCAGGAACAATTTCAATCAGCTTCTCCTCCATTGTCAAACAATTGTATATTTTCCCGCTCTTTTCAAATGGAATTTTGGGAATTGCGCCCTCGTTTGCACGTTTAATTTGACTCAGTCGCCATTTAAGTCAGTGCTGCAGGGGCAGGATATAGTCTGGTAGTTTCGGTTGTCGACTACCAGTCAGAAGGTTGTGTTCTCAAACCCCAGTGTTGGCCTGTCTTTAAGCACTGCTGCCATAGTGCTGACCTCTTGACCTAAATATCCCTGTTGCTTACTGTAAGTTAATTGTTTAGAAGTAGTGTCAATAACACATATGGACCTCTTGAACTAAATAACCCTGTTGCTTACATTAATTGTTTTGAGGTGTCAATAACACATATGGATATTACATTTGTTTCTATGTAGAACTTTCAGAGAGGCTGCTGAACGGAAAGGTAAGGACCATATTGCCCATGTTAATGTGTATGTTTTCTGCATACACCTGCGTTTTCTAGTCCAAGCTATAGTCGGTATCCCCAGATAACAATAAAATGGGCTGCATAAATTACATCTTTATTAACTGCTTCATACTTTCTATGGAAAAGTACTCCCTTCTGTGGGATAGATACCATATGAGTTCTATTTATAAAAAGTGAAGATGCGACTGGCTAATGGAGATTTTTTGCACTTTTGGAAAAAACAAACATTTGTCATCATGAAAACCAAGCACAGCTAATTGCGAGGATCTGCAAAAACTACACAGTTGTTTTCAGCACATTGTGGCAGACATGATCTGACAATCAAAGCGTGGATAGAAGACAATAGGATTAAAAGTAAGCTTCAGGATGTACCAGCTGTTCAGATTACAATATCCTTGAAAGAGTCTGAAACATCAGAGGCAGTAATCTTGATAGGATGTCTCTCTATTTCAGGTGGGTAAACCCTCATCCCTGTCGAGAAACAGTGTTTGTGCTTGTCGCAGATTGACTGACAATAACCTCTCGACAGGAAGGATAGGTCTGTGTGTGTGCGTGTGTGTGTGTGTGTGCGTGTGTGTGTGTGTGTGGGGGGGGTAATCAAAAGGCAGGACAGTGGCTAATGATTGCACTGAGAAAGCCCTCTCTGAGAGAGTATTATTTAATCACAAGAAAGTAGAAAGTTGGCCTCAATCAATGAAAATGTAAAGTGGACTCTTTTGTTTGTGTTTTTGCTGATAGTATCTCAAATGATTGCTACTGAAGGAGTCAGAACTAATTTGCACCAGCAGAACTCTTCATGTCCTCCTGCTGGCAGAAACGCATGGGTTCAAAGGTTATGCAATATATTTTATTTGTATTTGTTATATTTGTATTTGTTATATTTCTGTATCGCAGGCCCTGGAATGGAAACAACTTCACACTGATATTTATGTGTGTTGTAAATAGAGCAGCATTCATTTTAAGTTATATTGGCAGGCATGGAAGGAGAGAGGGAAATAAGTGTTTCACTGCCCCTATAGCATCTAATGAAAGTTATTAACACGTTTATTCTGTTAATTTGCTTGCCACCTCAGCGCTACACACCTTTGGTTTTAAATTTGAAAGCTTGAAAACGGTGTTACTGCTTACAGTATTCTTGTTACGCATTGACAAAAACATTGACTGTTTTTGGACTAGGAGTAAGTTCACTCTCCTTCCACAGGGGCAGGTGCTTCAAATGTCAAACAGGACACCAATCACAAAGGAGCAACTTTGTGATTGTGTGTAAATATTAACAATGCAAATCTTATCACTATCATTACTAAACATTGTAAATAGCATTATTCAATACTGAGTCTACTTTACCTAGACACAACAGTTAATCTCATGATAAAAATGCACCTAGTCTAATCCACATAGGCCCTACAACATAACATTACAAGTAGGCCTATAATATAACTCAAGGTAATACATACTGTAGTAGGCCTAATACTAGTCTAGTCAACATATTTAGTCTCCTTTATTTGGCCACGGATGGACACGATAACTCTCTGATACTGTAGGCTATTTACAGCACAGTGTATAAGAGATGGAGAGCGATGTGTACAATCTTGAAAAATGCCGCAAATAAGTATGTTCTCAAAACACTTGGCATGTAATATGTATACAGCATGTAGGCGTACAGGTACAACTCAATATAGGCTATTGTAGTTATGCTACTGTAGTCTAGCCTGACTCCTTTATTTGGCCCCAAAGTTAATTGGGGCCAAACTCTCTTATAATGTACAGTAGGCATAATAAGTACAGGAATAGAGAGATATTTACATGCACAATGTTAAATGCAGCAGACATCTGCTGCCTATACAACTACACTATTACAACTCAACTATTATCGTATAGAATGTGCTACTGTAGTTGAACATGCTTTATTTGGCCATAAAGTTACATTATCACTCTTTTATACTGTAGGACACACACACATGCACACGCGCACGCGCTCGCGCACACACAGACAAAGGTAGAATACATGTACT
This sequence comes from Speoplatyrhinus poulsoni, assembly GCA_025447795.1. Classification (NCBI taxonomy): domain Eukaryota; kingdom Metazoa; phylum Chordata; class Actinopteri; order Percopsiformes; family Amblyopsidae; genus Speoplatyrhinus; species Speoplatyrhinus poulsoni. The sequence goes on along the minus strand of JAOEGT010039076.1, from coordinate 9,713 downwards.
GTATACATGTAGGCCTAATATACAAGATCGGAAAATATGTGAACTGTTTGAAAACTTTATGTAAACATTACCTATACCAGATTTAAGAGGCCGATGGGTTTTGGTGATTGAAAGAGGAAATGAATGACTTCATGCATTTTGAAAGATAGTCAGTGAACATGCAGAATGACACGTGCCGCTCCAATATCTGCTACTGGTGTGCTGCCTGAGTGAAGAGTTTTGAGCGGACTCATTGATAATGTGTCCTAGCAACTGTTTAAAAAAGTGATCTTGCGGTGGAAATGTAAAAAACTTTGTTGTGTAGCTTACCTACCCACACATCCCATTGCCTGACAGAAAATATGAAGTGACTCTATGAACATATAAAACGCTGGTATAGCCCACCGCAATGACTAGGTTAGCAAGCAAGCTCACAGCGCCAGTCTAGAGTGGGAAATGAGACGCATCGCTTACGTAGCAGCAACCATAGCAACATGTTGAAGCCATCAAGGCGTGATTGCGAGGAAGGGCATATTCTGAAATGTTCAAATGACTTATTTTCTACCGTTTTGTGCATGTTTTCATATTGATGTTAATCTAAAAGGCATTTTGTTTTGACCAAAATATTATTATTTATTACATTAATGTTGAGAGAGGAGCACTTTGATTCATTTGGGAAAAGGGCAGGTGCTTGAGCAACCAACCCCCCCGCACGTGCTTGCACTCCTAACGCCATATAAATTGTTTTGCTGACACCAATGTTTTGGCACCATGTGTGGCAGCCTCTGATAAGCAAAGCTGAGTCATTATTCAGCCTTGACTCTCCACAGCTCTCACTAAGCAAGTCACCTTTACAGGCCTTTACGGGCCTTACCTCTGCATCAAAGTGGATGCAGTGGTAAGATAATAACATTACATTTGCATTCATGCAGAGTGCAGTCACTACACAAGACTGCCTTTTACATCAGGGTAGATGTGTTTTGTGCTTTTTGTAAAAGAAATTAAAACAACACTGTGTTACTAACCTTACCTGTCAACATGGTGTTGCTGCAATAACTTTATCACATTCTGCACCTGTTAATACAAGACTCCTAATATGTTCATGCCATTTTAACAACATAATTGTTTTTTTATAATATGCATAATATATTTTTTTATGTTATTTTACAAAATTATATATTTCTCTCTCTCTCTGTGTTCGTGTGTGTGTGTGTGATATTGTGTATGTTTCCAATTAAGTGTCCACTTAATATTACTTCCTTATCACAAAAGTTAGGATAGACCTACAAATTGAGATGTTTTGTAGAACACAAGCTTACACTGCCCATCGTTTTTTATGCATAAATAACCCAAAATATCGTTCTATGATTAAATAAATATATTATAATAGATTTACATTGTATAGCTAATGTCATCATATATTTGTAACACTGCCAAAGAGTTTTTTTTTTTTTTTTTGATGAAAATGTTTTGAGGATATGTGTATCACCTCTCATAAAGTATAAGTCAATGTATTTTTAACAATCTCTGCAATAAATCTGCTTCATGCTTCAGAGGCTTCATGGAAGTGCTTAATAAGGAGTCTAGCCAAGAGGTGAGTTTAGCCAGACCGTCAAAAAAGAGAGGTGATACAAATTGTTTTGGGAAATGAGCCCATAGGATACTTCTGTCTGTAACACAGCCTGATGAAAATTGAGGCAGAATGAATGTGTCTCACCTGACAGATGAGATATCAATTTGCAGGGTGAGAGTGTGATAATCAGAGAATTGGAGAAGGAATATTGCATCATAATGGAATCATAATCTCAGGCCAGGAGTGAGGACCTGCTGATCCCTGATCTTCTGTTTTAGGGCGGAGAATTTTAAGTAATGAGATCCATGCAGCGGTCCACTGTCAGACCAACAGCCTGGGCCACACTACAGGCACAGCCAATGAATTTAAACACATATTTGAGAATATGCGATAGGGGCAAACAGTCACCATGGGTTCAAGTAAAAGAAAAGCATAAAAGTTAAGCATTAAAATAAATAGAATCAAACATGACAATTTTTTTCCCTATGGGGTTTTAATGGAAGTTTTTCCTTGCCCGGGGGGAGGAGCCGGTTATGGGGGTGTTGTTTGTTTCCATGTGAAAATGTAGTCTGTAAAGCCCTTTGAGACTGCAATGTGATTAAGGGCTATAAAAATAACATTGACTTGACTTGACTATTAATGACCTTTCATGATACTGTGTCTAAATGGAGAATATTTGCTTTCTGTGAGGAAGCAAAAAGTATAAAGGAGTTAACTGTTAAAACTTTTGTAATCAGGATTTGAGATTTGCTATCTTAATACAAAAATAAAGAGCCATCTTAAAAAAAAACGAAATAGAGCAACATTTTGAAAGTTAACAACCATGGCCTTCCCTTTGGAACCTATATTTAGCTGACGGATGTCTATATCATTTCTGAGAAATGACACTAGCTCTAAAATCCTACCTAAAGCACATGTATTTATCCAGGATCTATTGGATCATAATAGCAACTCTGAACAGATGAATACAATAACAGAATTTTATTTATTTTGTGGCATTGCCGTTCTGAATCACACATTATAATCTATATAACATAGTTAACGTGGTTGCACAGCTGATCCAGATTGGACATATTTTGTTGAGTGAATGAATGAATGGCCGAATCATACCAATCCAGAGTACTGATGTATTCATAACTAGGAACATTGCAGAAAGATAAGAATGTCTTTTTTTAGTCATGCATTAACAAGAATGCTCACAATTTTGCATTAAAACTGGAATGTTGTTACCAAAAAATATTAATTAATTGTCAGAAAAGGACTTACAGACTTATATCAGACCTATATCATTCAAAATAAGTTGCTCTGAAGCTACGGTAGGCTATAGGTAGAAGCATTTCCTTGCTTTCACACATCTGAGAACATTTAAGAACTTCACAGAGGTGCTGATTTTTGTAGCTCACAAAGCAATTTCGACCAATTTGGCAAATCATTCAGTGACCTTTCACAGAGGTACTTTCTGATTTGACTATTGAGAAATACATGTATTCAGTCAAACTGACAGCTCTACTTATATTTCAAACAGAATAACAGTCCTATGCTTGAGTTCATTTTCATTTCCGCTCTCTATTATTACAGTACCAGTCACCAGGTAATGGCTGCACCAGAAAGGTCACCTCGCCTTATCATAGGACTTTGTCAATAAGAGAAAATAACATGAAAACTTATCTGTATACACCTCATATACATCTTATATACACCTGGCAGATGTTGTCTGAAGATCTGGATCAACTACTCTTGTAGTTTTGGCCAAACTGAGAGAATGCTGTCATTATTGTCATCACTTTTCCAAATGTTGGCAAAACAATGTATACACAATAATTGAAATATTAATTTGGAGAAAAGAGAGGTTTATGGTGCACCAATAACATAACGTTTAATTGCTTTCAATGGCTCTATGGTGACACTGCGCTACACCGAGTTCCTTCTGTTGCTTGTTCTCTGATAGACTCAACATCTCACTCCCAGCCATCTATTCATTTATACATTAACTTGGAATGGGTCCAGACAGATATTTCCAGTGGCATCCACTCTTCAGCCCGAGCCGAAATAATAACTAACATAAGTAATTGGATGGTGTTAGGAATGACATGAAAAACCATAAAGAGGCAGACACAAACAGGTCACCAATCACTCATTGATGTTTCCAAACAAGAGAACCTCATCCACAAAGCTAATTTCTTTAGAGATGTTTACTATAATAGGAATTGCTTCTGTTCTTTCCCTGTACACTTATTGCACAGTAGAGGAACACTTAATTTCGACCTACATGATGTAAAGCTTCAGTACACATACAGTATATATACAGTCCATATACAGTTGTAAGCATAATATGGGTGGTCCATTATTAAATCCAATCATTGTGTGGGTGTAATACCACAGACTCCCTGTGGTAAGATACTATTAATATCTATTGAACTACCATGTAATTTATGCTATGCTGAGATGGACCAGACTTTAGACATTTGTGTTTACTTGTGTCCTTTACATTAACCCTACAGGTGTCTTCAAGTCAATTTGATTTCTATAGCCCTTAAACACATTATAGTCTCAAAGGGCTGTACAGCCTACATGTCACATGGAAACAAATAGCACTTCTCCTCCCCCCGGGGCAAGGAAAAACTTCCATTAAAAACGCTCTGGGGTTAAAAGGGATGATACCTTGGGAAGAGACCACAGAGGAAGGAATCCACCCTCCCAGGATAGTTAAGATGCAATAGTTGATGATAGGGCAACAATAATTAGCATTATACATTGAACAACATCTATCACATTGTGCAGTAGATAAGAACTAATACAGTGTAGAAATTTAATTAAGTTATTCAATGTTGAGTGGTCCGTCAAATGTAGTATTGACAGATGCCACAGAAGATATGTCCAAGGTCTGAGGATGTGTCCTTGTACTAGTCACGACCAGGTCCGCTCAACAACCATTGGAACTCTGTATTTAGCAGCACTGCCCCAACACAGGAGACATGGCTGCGGTAAAGGCAGCTTCACCTGTGCCTTGTAAATGGATTATGTGGGGAGAAAGAATCAGGTGACTACAGACGGTAGTCACCAGACGGTGAGTGGAAATGCGGTTAATTTTGGTCCTGCCAAATTGTACATGTTTCCCCCCCTAATAACGCTGCCAGCATCCCTTCTGCCTGAGCGTAGACCCACTCCCTCTCTGTGTGTGATCCAGCCAAGGCCAAGGCTGTCTGCACAGCCTGGCCTTGAATGACATCCTGTATCAGCTGGGTTGAAGTCTTGTTCAGGGCTGTTATCATGAGCAGATGGATTAAATGCCAGCGCTAACTGCATCTAAATGAAGACCTACCATTGCTGTTGCTGTTATAACATTGGTCCTTCCTCTTGGTCAAGCTTTATAGGAAATTATAATTAAATGATATGCGTTGGCATATCCTTATTCATTCTTTGTTCTAATGTACTGTAGCTTGAAGTTAAAGCTCATACAAATTGTGTGTTGATATAGTAGTCTACATTCATAAATGAAGGCTGGTTTCCAATCTCTTAACCTAGAACTACACCAAGGCGTGGACTCGAGACTGGGCGTCTTCTAGCGACAGCCTAATTACCATTTCTGTCATCACGATTGTGCATGTTCCACACACAAGCACATGCTCGTGCGAGGACGCTCATTCAGCTACTGTGTGAGTCTGCACGGACAACCCAGAAAACGGCAACAAGGCAGTTGCGGGGCTATTACTGACAGCTAGTAAAGAGCGATCACTGACACCAAAATCTAGTAGCCTAGTGCTAGTGGTTGCGTTAACAAATGTAGGCCTTTCTATGCCTTTTGTCAATTCAAAATTGAATGAAGAGAAGATGAACGAGTCATAGGAAACATAAACAGGAGCGCAACATGTCGCATATCCATCCATTTGCCGTGATTTGGAGGTATCATGTTGAAATGCAAATAGTTTACTTGTTTTTGGGCTCCTGAATAAAAAAATAATGTTCTCACTTTTGTTAGGTTTTTGTGTTTAAATATGGATATTGCAAGAAAGCCTTTTCAGCCTTTACCTAGATTCTGATTGGTGGAAACGCTAGCGATTTCCTTAACCTCTCGATGCCGATTCAAAATTTGAATAGCTAGAAAAAGTTGATAGAGCGTTGGGTTTCGGTTGATAGGAGCGGTCGGTCCAGCAGATACACCAAAGAGTCAACCAGCGACCTGGCGATTTCTGATAAGCATTCGCTCCCACACGCACGAGCGAAAATCGCTGCGGTGCAGCTCTAGCTTTAGGGATGGTGCTTGACACCCTATTTAATGTGGCGCTGAGGCCACGTCATTAGGACCTATGCTGATTGCAGATTTCACTCCTTCTCTGGATTTTCTGTAAGGAACGTCATTTAAGAACTTGCTGGTTGTGTGTACACATTTTGGGAAACAAAAGCAATTTCACAAGTATTATTTGTGTCCATTCGTGGATGAGTTTGGCAACATATAACTAATTGGATGCTAACACAGTACCATTAGTGAATGCTGCAAACATTTATGGAAAACAAGTTAAACCCTTGTACGGTCTTCACTTTTGGACCTTTTGGAGGTGTTCTGGTCAAAATGCCCCAGAACATTTTTGTGGTTAAATTCTTATATAAGTAAGAATTTACATTAAAAATCCTTAACATATATTGTCTTTACCTCAATTCCCAACAATATAGATACAATATATGACTAATGTTTGCAATTATTCTGTTAAATATAATTTACCAAAGGAAGTGTAATTTGTTTTTTGTGAAAAATTCACATTTTATGTAGAAAATTCACTATAAATAAGAATTGTGGCATAAATAATGCTTATCAGGAAAAGCTAAATCACACAGTTTGTGGGGCACTTCCTACAACTGGTTGTGTGCTGGCCGTGGGGCTCACATGCCTGACTGTGTGGCCCTTCCTATGGCCGGCTGTGGGGCTCTTCTTATGGCTGGCTATAGGGCTCATACAGCTGACTGTGGGGCTCTTATACAGCTGTCTGTGGGGCTCTCATACAGCTGGCTGTGGGGCTCTTTGTATGGCTAGTTGTAGGGCTAATACAGCTGGCTGTGGGGCTCTTTGTATGGCTAGTTGTAGGGCTAATACAGCTGGCTGTGGGGCTCTTTATATGGCTAGTTGTAGGGCTAATACAGCTGGCTGTGGGTCTCTTATACAGCTGGCTGTGGGTCTCTTATACAGCTGGTTGTGGGTCTCTTATACAGCTGGCTGTGGGTCTCTTATACAGCTGGTTGTGGGTCTCTTATACAGCTGTCTGTGGGGCTCTTATACTGTACAGCTGTCTGTGGGGCTCTTCCTACAACTGGCTGTGGTGGGACTTATGGCTGGCTGTGGAACCCATATGGCTGACTGTGTGTTCCTGCCTATGGCTGACTGTGGGGCTTTTACAGCAGATGTTAGTGGGGTTCCACCCTCTAGCTGTCTGTGGGGTTCCTACAGCGGCTGACTCGAAGGTCACTTATAATTTATTTCTATATGAGCATTGTTATCTTAAATATACTTCTTTTCCACTACAATCTTCTGTTATCAGCTCCTATTCCATGTACATCCATTAGCTCCAAGGCCTTCTGAGCAGATAATATTTTGCTCAATCTTTTGCTCATATTGCTGGTGGAGGATTGTAGTGACCTATGTAGAATGATTTGTTTTGTCCTTCCCTTGAGAAAATAATATTGCGTAGATACCCGCTCTACAGAGGCTAAACAGAGCATGGGAAAGAAGATCTGATGGCTTCTCTGCTTGGATTGTAACAATGTAACATAGTTAAACAAAAACACACACACTCACACCATATGTCTGTGTGTCTCAGGCATAGAATTATATGTCTCAGGGTGTATTCAGGTCAAATGGACCCGAGTACGAAGAACATAAATGTGTAGGGGTGTTGTAGCATACCACTACATAATAGTTTTTTTATTTGACATGTTCTACACATAAAATAAGACAAGGCCATGATGTTTCAGGTTGGAAAACATTATCTTTGTATTATTTTTCCTTAAGTGGAAACGGGTCAATCTGACCAGAGGACAAAAAAAGGGTTTTAACTTATGGAGAATAAATATAAAGGTAGGCTACTGGACTACATAATTAACAGACATTTTATACGTTTAAATGAACTTTACCTTGAACTTGGAGAACACTAAAATCCAATGAATGTTGAAAAAGAGTGAAAAGATGGTGGACCTGCGATTTAAAATGTTCCCTCTTCCCTCCAAAAGCATGGTTCCAGGCTTTGGGGCAGAACATAACTACATTCTGTTTTTTGAACATAACGAATACTTGTAGATTTTAAATCCGCAAAGATTATGATAATTCTAACTGATACATGTTTAGAAGAGAAATATGATGAAATTATGAAGTATATGTAAATTACATATTTGTAAATGTCACAAGCCCCCCGTTTTTTTTCAGTGTAAAGTATACAGTATTATCTGTCAACGTGATAACTGCGTTGTCTATATTCCCATTTCCAGCAGCCATTCTTATGTTTCAAGCTAAATTGAGTATGGGTCTGATGATGGCGGCTGCCGTTGCGATCCACACACTGCACAATAGAGTCTAAACAATAGGGACAGGCATCAACCCCGATTTGTTGTCTGTGGTGATTAGTTTGTGTTGGAGGTCGCATCAGCACTTGTTCATGAAGATTGGCCTGTTTCATTAGATCTTCACCTAATCACCTTTTAATCACATGCAAATTATGCAAATAGCTCTTCTTTGATTCAGAATAATGGGAACAAAGTGAAGATGTGGGAAGACGTACGCACTTGTTAGTTCCCACCATGGTTCATCTCTCCCTGGCAGGGCCTGAGGGGACCCTTTTTATCTAGCTTTGCCTCAGGCTAGAGCTACCCAACCATGTTCAAATTGGAGGAAATTTAACAAAATCATTTAGCCTTAATTCTCTTGCGCACAGAGAGGAAATATATGGGAGATTATTTTTCACCACCTATAATTGCAGCTGCATTTTTAAAATTTAATTTAATTTCAGAAAGAAACTTCAAAGACCAGTAACACAGCTGACTCTAAGGGACACCAAGTGTGTTGTCAGAGGTATTCCATCTCTGTTGTGAATAAACCATGTATTTACTTTTTAATACTGTTGTGGGACCGGACAAGTACATCCGTCAATGAGGCCGTGCAATACTCAGAAATTCTGGGTCACTCTTCCCATTAAACATTAAGTTTGATTAAAACTTGTCAGTTCAATAAGTTGTCTTAACGTTCAACAGGGAGACACTGCCACCACTGTATCAAATGAAAAACAAAATGTTGTATTAAGCAGAGGAATATCTTACTTACGGGGTAAAGACCTGCGTGTGTAACGCTTCCCTGGTCTCGCCGGGATAGCGTGGCCGGAGAGGAACTACCCACATCCCCAGTGCCTCACGCCCACACGTGCGATCAGGCAGATTGCCGTCAGCTGTGTGGGTGTGAGGGCTTAAAGACCGGGGACTCTGGGGAGGGGGTGTGGGTTATTGTTTACGTTTCCTGGATGTACCTGTTTCGTTGTGTGTGTCACATTAATAGTTCACGTTTGTGTTCATGGTCCCGTTCATGTGCTACGTTAATGTACGCCGTTTCTGTTGGTTTTGTTTTCTGTTTGATTAAAGGACGAGCCGTGGGGCTCGTCGCTCGAAAGACCTCCGTGTGTTGTCTTTCGTGCATTTGCACTCGCCTCACCAGCACGTCGACATGCAGTGCCACGCCGGGGGCCCGTCGGAGCTGCCCCGCGTCAGGGAGCCACCTCACACCGGAGGCCCGCTCTACGCCAGGGCTCTGCTGGAGCCGCCTCACGCCGAAGGCCCGCCTTACGCCGGGGGTCCGACGGAGCCGCCCCGCGTCGGCAAGCAGTGCCGCGCCGAGGGTCCGTCGGAGCAGCCCCACGTCAGGGAGTCGCCGCTCGCCTAGGGTCCACTAGAGCAGCCACGCATCAGGGAGTTGCCGCTCGTCGAGGGTCCGCAGGAGCCGCCCCGCTTCAGGGAGTCGCCGCTCGCAGTGGGTCCGCAGGAGCCACCCCGCGTCAGGGAGTCGCCGCTCGCCGAGGGACCGCCAGAACCGCCCCGCGTCAGTGAGTCGCCATTCGCCGAGGGTCCGCAGGAGAAGCCCCGCGTCAGGGAGTCGCCGCTCGCAGTGGGTCCGCAGGAGCCACCCCGCGTC